>JAMJFZ010001133.1:12025000-12215000 GCA_026225945.1 Cricetomys ansorgei
GTGCTAATGAAGAGCGAGGTCACTGGACAATAAGAATTTGATGGAAAAGCAGAGGATGACTGCCAGTCCCTAAAGATCACAGATGGAATTGCAGAAAGACTAACACAAGAGTTCACAGCCTCTAATTTCAGGAAGGGATTTGGAGGCTAGTCAAAGCTGAAGAGGCTGGGAAGTAATTGCTTTTGGTGAAGGGAACTATGGGGCCACAGCTGGGTGGGAGCAGCAAGCCTGAGCCTGCAGAGTTCCTTCCATTATCTAAGCACAGCCCCTTCCCCCAGCCGCAGCCCACCCCACCCCCAAACAAACAAGGAATTCAAATAAAAAGGAATGTGCTTATTTTCATCTTTGCAACAACAAAAAAGGAAGAACCACCAATTTGCATCTTCTGACCCAAGGCTTGAGAGTCTTTGCTAAATCAAGCCTGACTGGCTGTGTCACGTGTCATATCCGGAGTTAGCCTTCACCCTGGTGGAACTAAAGTCTTAGCTGCTGGTATGCACAGCTAGGATGAGGAATTCCGGTGCACATCCACCTGAATGTGCACCTGAAAAGGGCAAAGGACAAAGTAAACACAAGTAATTGCACAGTAAACTCTCACTGTTTTATGAGCATTTGCAACCTTGCAGCTAAATAGCTATTTTAATTCTTGTCATGCAAGCAACTAAAGATTTTTTTCTTTCACCTAATTTTGCTGATCAGATAATAGCTTAAAGAAGTAATTATTCTGAGAAACAATCCAAACACAGGCCCCAGGTATTTTAGAGTAGGGATGAATGACAGGCAGTTTCTTTTTACTTGCTATTTTACAAGTTCCAGAAAGCTGGGCTTTCAACAGATTACAAAGCAGTTGCTTTACTGTGAAGATGAATCCATTACCTGGAAGTTTGAGCCTGCTCTAGTGGCCTCTCAATAGGCGTGTATATTTAAGCATTTTATTATATTTATTAATAATATTAATATATTTATTAATATATTAAGCATATATTTAAGCAAGAGTAGATATGAAAGTATGAAGACATACGTGTATATGTTTTTAGCTTTGGGGAAGTCTTACTTTTTGCCAGTTTTTAAAGCAACTTAGAACTAAATTGCTATCACCCTCCCTATTTCCAATAGGAATAAACACTTAAGCAAACAAACACCTCCATAGAACCCTTGACTGCTTTCACAAAGAGCAGAGTTAAGGAAGATCCACACCCTAGTCACGCCCCGGGAAAAGGAAAAAAATACAAAAGCAAACACCTGGTGTGGCAAGATTTCATGCAAGCCCAGCCTGAAGCTACAAATAAATTTATTAGATCTCTGGCAACATGTTCTTAAAATAAACTTAATAGCCTCCGGGTCTCTGTTCAAACCAAAGCCTAATTCTTTTTGTGGCGCCAGGGCCAGACAGCTCCCCCATCCCAGGAAGAGGGGAGGTGAGGGTGGGGGGAGTGGCCCACCACCTCCAGGAGTAACCGGTTTAGTGGTTTAGGTGATTCCCCAGTGAGATGAGGCTTCTAATTGTTATCAGTGTGACAGTACCACATACACCAAGGGGAGATGAGTCCTTGCAGCCCAAAGGTGTTCTGACCCAACTATGTTTTGACACTGTTATATCCCCAAGAACAGATAAAAATACAAAATTGGAAAAATTACATTTCTTAATCTGATTGTTTAAAAGGAGAAAAAAAAAAAAAAACAACCCACAAAGCTTTAACTTCACTTGATCCATAATAATCAGCATTTACATCTGATGGCCAGGATGGAAGGTTGGGTTGAGATGGGAGCAGAAAAGTCGTTCTAGAGATCAAAATACTGTGACTGAATTTTAGTTCTGAAAGCCGAAGGTTGGAACTCAGAGAATCCTTCTTAGAGATGGCTGTTTAATTTGCTGCTGATTGAAATAGACTGGCTCACGTGTTCTTAGCTCTGCTTTGGGCAGCGAAATCAAGATTCTGAGGTTTGGGATTTCTTTTTTAAATGAAGATGATTCAATCACAGTAACTGTACGAATCAATGGGTGTCACTGTGACACTCTGTGCCTCCATGCATGGCTGGTTCACCCCTTCCCCCATGACCCAGCTTCTTTTTTCAGGTTTTTTTAATTCTTTTTTAAGTTAGAAGCTTTAAGTTTCTACGATTAGAAAAAGAGAGAGAGAGAGAAATCATGCCTGTTGTCCAGGTATTGCACTTGTTAGAACTGACACAGCCTTGCCAATGATTTCTTCCAAGGATGGAGAGATGGAAGGAAGGAAAGCAATGAAGAGGCATGAGCGAGACAGGAGAGACCATGGGCAGCACAGCCTCAGTGTCACAGGTCAGTTCATTGTTCCTTTTCATTTATTTCAGATTAGCTTTGCAAAGGAAGCCTTGCTGCTCAACCTGCAGTATTAATTACCCAAGCCCTTGGGTAACTGGTCTGATCCCTTCAAAGTTATGCAAGCAATACAATGGAGTCCACTCGGTAAGGTATGCCTCTGTTGCACACTAATGTAAGAGCTGTTTGTTTACATACTTATCTGGGAAGAGGAGGAGAGAGGGGTAGAAGATGGGGAAAGGAGGAGAAGAGGGAAGGAGAGGATGGAGAAATAGAGAAGAGAAGAGATGGAAGCAACATAATCTCTACCAAATTAGCAAGTGTCTGTCTACACTTCTTTGACAAGCATCTTTTAGAAGAGACATTGTTGTCTTTTTTAAAACACCAAGATCTAGTGTTATACTTGGAAAATAATTTAAAGCTTGGATCCAATTGCTTTCAACCTAAAAAAAAATTTTTTTTCAGTTAGAAAAATATTTTCTGTGTATTTTTACCACTCTTATTTGTTAAGCAACTGTGTCTTTCTTTTCTTTTCTCTCCTTTCCCTTTTTTCTTCCTCCCTCCTCCTTCCTTCCTTCCTTCCTCCCTCCCTCCCTTTTTCTTTCTTCCTTCCTTCCTTCCTTTCTTTCTTCCTTCCTTCCTTCCTTCCTTCCTTTCTTTCTTTCTTTCTTTCTTCTTCCTTCCTTTCTTTCTTTTTTTGAGACAGGGTTTCTCAGTGTAGCCCTAGCTGTCCAGGAACTCTCTGTAGACCAGCCTGGCCTTGAGCTCAGAGATCTGATTGCTAGGATTAAAGGGCTGTATCACCATTGCCCGGCTACTGTGTCTTTCTTATAGAGGGGAAAAATATTCTTAGCAATAAGAAGTAGTATCAGGTTAGTCATAAGGTATCTCTGTAAATCTTCAATGACATTCTGGGATAAAAATTTATATAGACATTGCTGATAAATGATGAGACTAATTTTCTTAAGTAGTACAATAAAGTGGTGACAGATACGCCAAGTTCTGCATTTGCAGGTCCTAACGTTAATTATTCTGTATTCTCCGGATTTTGGTAAGTCCTGTTCATAATTCTCAGGGTATGTATGGTGTAATTTTCAGTCCTTCAGAAACTGCTGGTTAGAAAGGTAACCTAAGTATCCTTCTACACAATCAAAGGACACTGAGACTGGACTTCTTGGGGGAATTTTGGACTTTGGTGTCCACTTGGTAGAAAATGAAGGTCAGTTGACAAAATGATCTCTTAGGCCAAAGTAAGCCACATTTTTCTCTACTTGGTTAGTGTGCCACGCAGGTAGCGCATGGTGAACCGGCTGACAGTTTGAGACAACAATCACAGTACCCTTTTCCACGCAGACACCCTTTTAAAGGCGTACTTCAAAAGCAAATACGTTCCTTTAATGCAGTCTAACCTAGTGATCTCTGGAAGTGGGTGATGGTTTTTGTTGCTGGGAAACATTTTGACAAAGTCTATATAGACTGTGTGTTTGTGTTCTTGCTCCTGTGTACACCTGCATATGAGTGTACATGTATACCTACGTCTGTATGTACATAGAAGTCAGAAGGGGACATTAGGTGCCTTTCTTGATCACTTACTATCCTCCTTATTTTTTGAGATGGAGTTCTCTCACTGAACCTGGAGTTCATTGGTTTAGCTGACTGACCAATGAGTTCCTGAGACTGCCCTGTCTCAAACCGACACCCATATTTCACATCTGTAGTCACAGACAGGAACCATTAAACCGGATTTTATGGTGTCCTGGGGACTCAAAATCAGGTATTTACATCTGTGTCACAGGCACTGAGATATCCCCAGCCCTCAGACATCTCCTCAACCCTTAGACATTTCCCCAGCCCCTTAGACGAGGTAGTCTTGGTTGTCATAAGTGGAGAGGAGAAGGAAGGGGAGGAGATGGGGGACCTGACATCTTTGGGGGAGTCTAGGGCATCTTATAATACTCAGGACAGACAGACCCCAACCTACACTCATACACAAAGACTTAGAACTATTAGGCCCCACGGCCTAGAGAGCCATGGATGAAGAGCACCCTCTGTTTCTCCAGGGGACCTGAGATCAATTCCCAGCACCCATACCAAGTGGCTTACAACCTGAGAGCTTATAACTCAAGCTCTCAGGGATCAGATGCCTCTGACATGACACTTGAACCCACATGTAATCACACAACCTACATATAATTTAAAATAATAAAAATATGTCTTGAAAAGAGAATTATCTGGCACCAAGTATCAATATGGCTAATACTGGGAAGCCTTGGTCCAAGTGTAGCCTAATGTAAGCACAGCAGCCAACTAGCCTGAGTAAACCCGTGTTTTCTTACTGTACTTTCAGTACAGTGATCAGTTGATAAGACAGCCTCTCTCGTACAAATGCTCAGAACTTCTCCTACCGGTGCAGTTAAGTTTCCAGCAAAAGTGTTTATTTTCTTACTACAGGAAATAGTTGAGCAGGTAGTTTTCCTACTCAGTTAAAATTTACAGCTAATCCCAGGGGACACTCTGGGTGAGGAAGATCCTTTAGAAATTCACTGAGTCCAAGTGAAGCTCTACAAATGGTTTAGGTTTTAATTGGAATAAAGTCCCAGAGTGGCCAGTTCTATTCTAGATCTTTTAGTTGATGAGGTTTCTCCAGAGCACCTGAGAGTTCGAGAGAACAGAAGAAGAAGAGGTCTCCCAAAGTCACTGTAGGTAAACACAGCTAAGCACCAGACACATGATACTCAGCTATGTATTGCTATGATTATATATTTGTAGCCAAAAAGCAGAAATACTATATTTCTGTTCAATACTGTTCAATGCATGCATTCACTTGAGTGTAAACACATACACACACACACACACACACACACACGTGTACTCCTATACATACAGGCTCATATGCACACACATATGCACACATCCTCACATACATGCACATCCTCACTTTTCCTTTTACAGAGAATAAAACAGTTTTCAAAATACACATCACATTGGGATTAGAGAGATGGCTCAGTGGTTAGAGTACTGGCTGTTCTTACAGAAATCCAGGTTTGATTTCTAGCACCCACATGGTGCCTAATAACTGTCTGTCTAGTTCCAGGAGATCTGATGCCCTCTTCTAGCCTCTGAGGGCACCAGACACTCACGTGATACACTTACATACATTCATACAGACAGGCAGAACATACATATAAAAACAAGCCAAAGCACGGAACATAGAATGCTCTTCACACTTCACATGTTTCTGCCAATATGCAGGGGGCATTTTTTTTTCTTTCTTTTAGAATCCATATTTTGTGTCTGTGGACAAATGTTGTGTGTGTGTGTGTGTGTGTTTTATTATTTTATCCCACTCTGGATTGACTAGGGGGACTGTATGCAACATTACACTATATAAACGGACTCTACTGAAGACATACCTGGGGGCTCGGGGTCATGACTGTGCCTTGAAGATGTACAAGGAAGTGACCCCACTCGCTGGGTGGTCACTGGACCGTCCCGCAAAGTACACCGTGGTGAAGCCGGCTTCCAGTGTGGGCCAAGCCAGGACAGAGCCCTGTGTGCCTGTCACATGGTTTTCCCGTGTCACATTTGACACCAGCAGGTAGGATTGTTTCAAAACTTTCAGGAACAAAACCTAATAAAATCAGTAATGTTTTTTCCCCTAGCAGGAAAACAAATTATTGATCCAGTTGTGCGACAGCTAATCTCAATAGTCAACTTGATAGGATTCTGAATTACACAGGAGACAAACTTCCTGGCACGCCTGAGATGGAGTATCTAGATCAGGTGAATTGACTTGGGAAGACCCACTTTAACTGTGGGTAGCATCACTCCATGGGTTGGGGTCCTGCCCTGAACAAGGAGGAGAAATTGAGCTGAATATCGGCGTTCACGTCCCTGTGCTTCCTGACTGGAGGCAACGCTAGCCCTCCTTTCCTACATCGCTTTCTGTTGGGTACTTCAACACGGCAATGAGAAAAGCAATCAAGACTGGGTGCTTCTGATTTCTAATCCAAATGGCAGAGTAAACATACTCATCTGTAGGATGCCAAGAAAAGTGAGTTTAAATAAATACAGCTGACTCCTGGTATACTTGTCCTATGGAGACAACATTGAACATTGGAAACACGTACTTTGATTTTTGTGACTTAACAATAGAGTATTGCACTTTTTAAAAAATTAATCAAATGTAGGATCAGATTTTAATGGAAATAAAGATCAGGATTTTCTCCAGCTTAGAAAACAAGCAAACAAAAAACAAAACAACAACAAAACACACACACACACACACACACACACACACACACTGTCCAGTTGTGATAAAGGATTTGCAGGCTTACAATGAAGAATGCTTCCAGCTCAGGAGTATAGGCTAAGCCAGGGTCTGGAGAGAGGCTAAAACATCGCAACATAAACTTTTAGACTGATTAACAGATTCAGATTCTGAAAGCACACTGTCCACAAGTCTGTACTTACTTCTCGCTGATCAGCTACCGCCTCCTAGGAGAACAGCAGCAAATAGCTAACATCTTTTCAGAAAGATTTACTTGTTTTTAGTGTGTGTCTGTGCTTGCACGCATGTATATGTACCACATTGGTGTAGTTCCCAAAGAGGTCATAAGGTCTCCCAGAACTGGAGTCATAGATGGTTGTGAGTTGCCATGTAGGTGCTGAGAACTGAATCCAGGTCCTCTGCAAGAGCAGCCAGTGCTCTTAACCATCTCTCCAGCACCAAATGCCCATTAAGTTTAGAAGAAACAGAAATGACATTGTTGATTAACATCTCAGCTTGATTTTGTAATGACATTGACATCTCTACTTGGAAACGCCTGTATTTATCTGAAGAATCAAACGTTTCAAAATAAAAATGGGAATTAGTACCACTCTTGTGTTATATCTGTGTGTAAAGATTTATGTGTGTATATATACATGTACGTATATGTGTGTCTGGTACTTTAGGGCAGTGTATGTATACAATACATGTATAAGGCAATATTTATGTATATAATACATACATATTGAATAATACATGTATGTAGATTGCCCGACTTTACGCCCCCAAGAAATTGAAACTAACAATGGTCTGAGACAACATATACTCAGAAAGCCAATCATTTCCTTAAAAGAATAGTAGAGAAACTATCTTTTTAGGAATTTCAAGATTCACAGAAAGTCTTCGTGGTATCTTTCTTACCTCACCGGTGGCAAAGTGAATGAATGGCTGTGATCCTGAATCCCTCTTCTCGGGATGGGAGGACAGGGTGGGGAGTCGATGGGACCCAGGGCTCTGGTGGGTCCTATGCATGCTGCACTAAGGTCTGGGCACAGGACACTAGGCTGAGCTGCCTCACTTGCAGAGGAAGACTGAGTTAAAATACTTGGCCTGGTTTAGAGGCTGGAGGGCCAGTATTTGGAAATGCTTCCAGCCAGAGGGGAGAGCATCTGTGCACCTCTGTCTAGGGAAACTCTTCTCCCAGGGTTTCATTTGCTCTAAGACTCAAAACCCTTTAGGGATTTAGGACCTTCATTCATCTCATGCCAATCGCTGACCTAAGCAATTTCACCTTTTCCATAGCTTCAGCTATGAACCTTTACCCGAGTGCCGACTGTCATGTGCAGAGGAGCCTAGTTAATCATCCAGTCTACGACATACATAGGTTTTTTCTTTTCAAGTATTCCTAGAGATGAGGGCTTTATAATATTAAATATTTTAACGCGGGGGGGGGATTTGTAAGCATGACTATTTCAATGACCTTTGTCTATACGAGGCCATGGCTTTTCATTAATTTTCCAGGTATTAGTTCATGAAATCATAATTGATTCACTGCACCTTCCCGTCTGACCTCCAGAACCCTCCATCCCTCACCCACGCCACTGCCAGATGAAGACTTTCACTTAGAAAATACCTGCACGCTGCAAAAAGGAGTGTGGGGATTTTATGTCTTAGAAAAAAAAATGTCTTGATCAGAATTTTGTTATGCTTTATGCTGGACATTCCTGGAAACCTTCACAAAACTATCACTGGTAGCAGACTGAAGCCACGTAGAAGCTTGGCTGAGCATAGGTCTCTACTTCGTAAGTATCTCCCAGCCTTATCAAATAAATAAATAAAGCTGGGATGTTGTTATGCAGAGAAAGACATCAGAGTTATTGAGGTAGGTTTATCGTTCATACTTCAGATAAGAGGTTTAATTCAGGACAGAGGAGTAAAGATAACCATAAAAGCCCCACAAAAACACTGGACTTGTAGGTCCAATTAGTATTTCAACCCCGCAGTGAGGGGAGATTCCCTAGTAAATGGGTGGAGGGGTCAAGCAGTGACAACCTGCGGTGGAGCCTTCCTGCTTGTCCCTTTCCTGAGAAGTGGAAACCACATCACTCCTCACTACCAAGGGAGACGATCAATGGATGTTCTCCAGCCCATTTTCCTCCAACAGGAACCAGTAATAAAGGGAATGCTTCTGAATGGATGCCATGAATAAAACTTTCCTACAAACTTAGCATAGCATACAGGAGCACAAATATTTTAAAAGGTGATAATATACAATGGTGGTTCTCTGCAATTAATTTCTTAATTATGTGCGGTAGCTACTGATGCCTAGAGGGTCAATAAGAGTCTACTGTGTTCTTTCATCAGGGTGGGTGTTGAAATGAAGCCAGAGAACAGAATAGAGGATGCATTTGTCTCTTTAACAGGAAGAGCAATTGGAAACGGGAACTGATGATTTCCTGCCTGTTTCATCCTTGAGTAGGACAGAATACATGATCATCGGATTTGCCTTTTGGCTTTGGTTGATAATCTCAATGAGCAATTCATCTTCAGGTCTATTCAGGAGTCACTGCTCCTGAGTGCTCACGTTGTTAAAGCCCCATTGTGAAATGTGAATGTTTAAAATCCCACTGGCTTTATCTCTCGGCTCATTTCATCCTTTGCTCAAAAATCTTTAATATTTATGAGGTGAGGTGACGCAGCTCCAGACCAGGAAAATGCAATATATAATTAAATGCCCTCTTAAATAATTTTCATAGATTAAATATTTGAGCAAATTTATTTGGGCCATTACAATCGGACTTGCTTGAATAAAAGCACTGACTAAGGTTCTAGAATCGGCGAGTATAGCTCAAACCTGAGTGCTCCCTTAGTGTTTATATAATACAGCTCTTTTGTGATAAGTTTATGGCTATTTTGGCCTTGGGTTTCCCAGTAGACTCAAATAGTTACTAGAAAGAGGAGAGGTGATATTCTGCCTTAAAGTTACATGTGAGCTTTTCTGTGCATTTTCTGTTGCTGTGACAAAATGCCAAATCAACTGATGTGAGGAAAGATTTGTTTTGACTCATGATTTTAGGATTCAGACCTTGTCTACTTCGCCTTGTTGCTCTGAGTTTGTGAACATCCTGGCAGAGAGCATGCTGGGAAACAAGGCTGCTCACCTCATGGTAGGCAAGAAGCAGGAAGGAAAAAGAAAGAAAGACAAAGGAAATAGCATTTACCAGCTGCCTTTATAAATCTACTTCCTTCAACTAAGCCCCTCCATGTGAGGAGCACAACCCCCTACTGGTACCATTTTATGGGCTATAGAGTCAAACCTTAACAGACACTTGAATGGGAAAAGCATGCGTTTGTCCATTGCCAATTCTTCTCCATATACTCTCAGGCCTAACTACGAATATAAAACTATGAATATAAATTTGAGATTTTGATATTGGAACCAGTTTTCCTAAAATAGTACAAATAGTAACTTAATGTTGTAGTACACTTCAATCACTCTATGATCGTCCATAAAGCAAGGTCTAGTCGTGGATTGCATATCAACTAAGACCAGAAAAGGAATCTCTGCTCTTGGAGGCAACATATAGAATCTGATAGAGTATCTGTGGATAGAACATGAGCATCCTTGGGCTGTCTATGATAGATGTCGTGCGGCTGGAACAGAGAATATATACTGGAATTCACACAGAAGAGCCAGGGACTGGGGGAGCAGAGACAAGCTTTCTGGAGAAGTAGGGAAGTGTGCGCGTGAGCACAGTGGGTTTCCACTACCTAGGAAGAGGGACCCGGTACACACACCGATGACCACAGGAAGAATTCGATGTGAGGGAAGGTCATGCTCATCCATGCAAGAATGCACAAGGAACACCACAGCCCAGAGAGCTCTCATTTTCCTTACCCATAAAAATTAGAAAGGAATCCACATCCGCAGTTCCTGGCCCTTCACCTTCTGTGAACGTTCCAGCCTCAGGACAGAACCGCTTCTTGGCCCACAATAAGTGTACTTATCAAATCTGGGCTGCCACACCCACTGGACATTTGGTAACGCTTGTATGATTCCCTTATCTTATCCTAGCATTGGTCCATAAAAATAATGTCTTATCCAGAGACTGAAGAGATGGCTCAGCAGGTAAGAGCATGTACTGCTGGCTTCCACCACCCAGGTTGAATGACTCACAACTGCCTATAACCCCAGCTCCCAGGGATACAGTGCCCTCTTCTGGCCTCTGTGGGCACCTGTACTCACATGCATATACCCCTACACAGACACTCAAGCTGACACACAATTAAAAATGATTTAAACTTATTTTCATTTTTAATATCCTATTCAATTATTTTAGAAATTTTCTTATAATGACAAAAGCTGCTGTCATTCCTTTTCTCTCCCTACCGAGACTTCTCTGCGTGAGCCATGATCCTGAGCCCAGTGTGGACTAGACATTGCAGTGTCACCATGAGGCATTCTCAGACCCTCAAGTGAACACACCGGCGCCCTACACATTTCCCCCTACTTGATGTGGTGCAGCTAGCTGATATCTCGACTGAAGACTGCCCTGCCTGAGGTCCTAAGAGCAGGACATCACTCTCCTTCGGATTTCCCTGGAAATCCCTGCGCACTCTCTAACACAATACCTCCCGTTATCATCAGTCTCTGGAGCTCAGTGCTTAGTTTTTCTCACACTCCGTATCTGTCTGAAACTGAGCTCATCTCCCAAGCCCAACTCGACTTCCCTTTTTGCAGAGACTGCAACCCGTCCACTCATCTTCTCTGCTGCTGGAGCCGGAGCCTGAGCCTGGGCCGGATCACCCGTTCCCACTGCAAATGTGTCAGCTCAGCTGTCTCACAGGCACCTGGATCTCACACTCACCCCAAAGCTGCGCTTGCATTTTTTTCTTTGCTTAGCTGCCTCTTGTATTTCATATTATAGAGAATAAGAATAGTGCGGACTCCTTCTTCAGCTACTACAGCAGAACACTGGGAGTTAAGCGGACTCCTTTCAAATACGCCCGACTCTGTTATCTAATCAGCTACAAAGTCCTAAACATCTCTGGAATTCCTTCTCTTTTTCCCATTTGCCATAGCTACTTGTTTATTTCAGTCCCATGTGATCTCTCTACCTGGTTTGTCGGCCTCCTACTTCACTCTCCTCCCCTATCCATTTGCCACTTGCCCGGACTGCATCTCCCCAAATGCCAGCTAACCATATCAGTTAATTTGTAACCCCTTCCCTGACGCCCACTGACTTGAGAAGAATGTCTAAAACCTCAGAAGGAGATGCACAAACTCCTCTAACCTCTCCACTCTTGTTTCTTGGGTACCTCCACATGATGCGCCCCTCTCTAGCACCCCTTCAACAGGAATCAATATTGGAAGAATGCATAATGCTCACCAAACAGTGACTGGAGTTGTTTCCTTCATTGCTCTGTCCTGTTTTCTAGAAAATTCTCAAGTCATTTAGTTTAAATTTAGTGTTAGTTCCAACTGTCAAATTAAGAGTCCAGAACTAGGTTGTATTCCACACATCAAAACAAAGAATATACACCAGATCAGCTCCAGCAGCCTCTTCTTTGCCATATGTTGGGTAGAAATATTCTAATATGGTTCCACACTCTCCTTTGCATGTCTCTGAGGAAAGGTTTTAGTCACATGGATTAAAATAATGCATGTATACCCACATGTATCCTGAACTTCTAGCATTCAAACATTTGGAGAATTTCTTGAGTTCCTGATTGTTCAAAAGTGAAGTTCCTGAATTGTTTTAGTCCTTTATCCAACATTAAGAAGCCGCGTCAGGATGGAAGAAACAAGCATGAAGGAGACGGATGGCCGGGATGGCCGAGACGTGCATACCACACTCAGAACCTCCACTGGAGGGGAGCACACACAGCAGCAAATACTCCCGAAGGAAAATGTGTTGAAGTTGAGTCTTTAAAGTGAGGCAGATTAAATCTAAGTAGAGAAAGCAATAAAGGCACTTGAGCCAGAGAGATCACCACTGAAAATAAGTGGGGAGGGAGAAAACAGAAGTAAAAAGAGAATTAAGGAGGCAAAGCTGAGAATCGACGGCAGATCAGTGAGCTACAGGTCTGTGCATCCCTACAGTCCTCGCTGGTGAGGGGAGCCTTTACTACAGTGAGTAAGTATATTTTTTATCATCCATATGAATGTTTTCCTGGTGATTTTACACGATTTATTTTAACTAGGATTTATTTTTAACTAATTTATTTTAGCCAATGATTCTTGTTTTGTCTTCCTAACCATGAACTGGTGGTTTGTCTTCTATAAGCCTCATACTCAAATTAGCTTGGCCACACAATGCTACTGTGTAGCACATCTGATATCTGGATGGACAGACCCTGTCTTAAATAAACACCTCAGCACAGTAGCCTCTCTCTAACCCTCTCTCTCCTTCCCCACTCTCCATCTCCCCCCTTTCCCTGTCTCTCCTCTTTTCCTTTCTCTCTCCCCTCCCTCTCTCTTTCCCCCTCTCCCTTCCTCTGTGCACATGTGTGTGTGAGTGTATGCACACAGATATTGAAAATGCTCACTGCAAGTCATTGGAAATATTTTACATGTTGAAATAACATAAAATCCTACAATAAAATACATATACTTTCTGTAGCTTTCCAAAACAAAAAACAAAAACAAAACAAAACAACAACGACAAAAAAACCGAACAAACAACTATTGCCTGGTTTCAGAGAAGTTCTGATAATAGATCAGTTAGTCATTTTATTTCTAAATGAATTCTCCGCGCAGATCAGTCTCTGTACTCTGATTTTCAGGTAAATGATTTTAGGTCATTTCCTTTTCTCTTCAAACAATTCTGTAGCTTCCTAAGGGCAGAAAATGTGCTAGGGAGAACCACTTGCTAAAAACTCCTTCTTTTAAATAGGTTACTTTCTAGTTAAAAATTATCTTTCAAGGTTTGGGGTAGCTTATATCATTAAACGAACCTCTACAGCAGAGAAAAGCTTGAGCTGAATAAACAGTGCAATCAGGACTAGAATGGAGAGGTGGCTGGGTAGCTGGGTCCAGAGGTCAGGACACTGTGGTCTAACATTCGAAGGTGCCTACATAGATCCTTCACACTCATTCTCCTACCGACCAGTGCTGTCTGGTCCTGGAACCTTGGGGAACAGCTTTCACACAACAGCATCTCTTTGGCCATAACCAGGCAGACTAACTGCCACTCCTTCCCCAGTCATCTGGAGCCATGGGTACAGATGGGTCTTCAGAGGAGGTGGGGCACTCAAAGCTCCTCACAGACTTACCTCTCAGGAGCAGCATCAGATAACAGAGCATCATCTTCACAGTCTACATCAGATCTGCTCTGTCTCTGACTAACCCCTTCATTACTGCATGCAAAGCTTTATAACAATGGGCATTAAGTTCTCCTAAGCATTCCCTGAGTATTTTAAAAAGATCTTGCTGTAATTTCATTCCATGAGGATGGCAATAATTACTGTTTTGATAATTTTTTTGTAAGAATAAAAGCTGAAAATGAAATGACAAAGGAGTGGTTAGCTCTTTCATAGATATAATCAGAGAGAAGCATCAAAGGGCACAGGTATTTCCTCCTTTCAGTAAGTTCACTTGCAACCAGAGGTATTACTGGGTGCGTATGTTGTTGCTCTGGGTCTCCATTCATCTAAATGAACATGATTTCTAAAGGGGGAGCATTTACAATGCTAAGATTGTTGCAAACTGGGATGACTTTAACACCTTATGCACAAAGGTGACTCTCAGTTAAGTACAGTGTGAAGATAGAAACTTTCTATTGGGGATGCCTTTCTCAAAACATGTCAACCCAAGTGACAAATGACCAGATGAAACAAAAGCAGATCTGAGACCAGTGGTCTTCTAGGAAGCAGTGTTGTAGCTATTTCTAAATATGTGTGATGTTCTCTCATCTTCACTAAGATCTTCAATGATTGTAAATAACAGAGTCATTTAATATGAGTCCAATATAATGTTTAAAGATTACTAAGTTAATCAAGTACTACATCCCAAAGAAAATCTACCTGAGGCCCTCAATAAAGCCTTGACAGTGAAGAGATGCTTGGTCCTAGGGTCTAAGAATCATCACTGTAGATTATGCCCAAAAACCTCACTTATAGACATGCTCCCAGGGTAAGGGGGAAAGTCATTTAACAAGTTATATATGAAATACTTTGTAGCTGAAAGACGTGGCTCAACTCTCTTGTTCTCCTTACCAGGCTCCAATATAAACAGAACCTGTAAAGTGTGAGTATATATCATCACTAGAAACAATGAACTAGGGGTAACTTGCTGTTTGTAAGATGAAACCTCTTTAAGGGATTGGAGAGATGGCTCGGTGCTGAGCATGCATGAGGACCTGAATCCTTAGCACCCCTATAAAACCTTGGTGTGGCTGTACACATGCTCATAAACCCTACTACTTCTTGGGGGACAGAAGGATTGCCAAGGGTTTCTGGCCAGCAGCTTAGCCCCAGGTTCAGAGGGAGATCCCATTTGAAAGGAACAAGGCAGAAGGCAAGCCCATCTAAGGCCTCTGCCTGTGCATACCTAAGAATGAAAAAGCAAAAGAAAACAAGACATACAAAGCCTCCCTGAAACCAAGTCATCGTGTCTGATTTGTCCCTTGAATGGCTTTCCTAAAAACATAAGTGATGCAGGTCTGCTCCCTAGTGTGAACCATGGCTTTGGATAAGTAACCTACACGGTCTCTTTCCTGGGTTTCCAGAACTCTAGTTTAGTAAGTACTTTTTCTGGCTCAGGACGAAAAGACCAATTTTACCAGTAATTGGACATTAAAAATAGTTTAACATGAGACATTCTGTCAAACACACAACTTACATTTCCAGTATAAAAATCAACAACAGTGTCTCATTCTTTCTCTTTCTCTCTCTCTCTCTCTCTCTCTCTGTGTGTGCGTGCGCGTGTGTGCGCGCACACACATGCACATGTAGGTTAGAGGACAACTTGTGGGAGTTGATTTGAATGTGGAAGTTCATTCCTTCCTTCCACTATGTGGGTCCTTGAATCAGACCAAACTCATGTCATCAGGCTTGGCAGCAGGTGCTTTTACTCACTAAGCCATTTCACCAGACAACACCTAATAGTTTAAGAACAGGACGCCTCTGCCTTGTCTTGTAGAGGCGAAGTGCCTCTTGATCATGTCCAAGTTTTTGTCTTTCACTGTCTGAGCCATGTTCTAGCTGCTTGACCCTACCATGTGAGTTCAGAACTCGTCTGGGGCGTAACTACTCAATCTCTCTCCTGATCAGTGTGATAAAGGAGTGATGTGCAACTAAAAAAAAAAAAAGTAAAGTAAAACAAAGGAAAGGAATTTGAATTTAATATATATACATATATATGTATGTATATACCTCTGTTTCAGTCATAGCACTTGCTGCAGACATACTGATAAAGAATTCTTGACAAACAACTGTATTTTAATGTGTTTTTAATACCTTCTGTTAGTGGACAGGGAACTCGTTTCAGTGGGTACGTTACAATAAACATTTTGACAAAAGGAATAAGTATGAAATACTAAGTTATTGCAGAGAGTAAAGGTTAAGCATGGCTTTGGAGAATTCCTCTGTTCTTTTAATGGTGACTTTTCCACTACAGGCAAAACACAGGGACTGGGCTTTGTCACCTGCCTTCACTGAAGCTTCCCATCACCTGAAGAAACAAAGACCTCTGGGACAGGATGCTCCCACAGACAAGAGCTGGGCACTGGTGTATTTACTACTCCCTGGTGCCTCTTAGAAACTCTTGAGCCCTGTCATTTTGTGTGTGAATGTGGGTGTATGTGTGTACACAAGGCACGGTGTGCATGGTGTGCAGGGTGTGCATGCCGGTGGAGGCCAGAGACCAGTGTTGGGTGTCTTCCCCAATTGGTCTCTACCTTGGTTTTTGAGACAGGGTCTCTCACTGAACCTGGAGCTCCTTCGTTCAGCAAGACTGACTGGCCAGTGAGCCCTGGGATTCTCTCCCACTTCTGGGGTTATAGACATCTGCAGCCACTGAGCAAGCACTGGGGATCCAAAATAATGTAGTTATGTTTCCATGGCAAAACCACTTTTCTGACTGAGTCATCTCCCCAGCTCTTTGTTTTTTTTTTTTTTAATGTGGGTAAGTTGAGGTAGTTAGGCTTGGTAAAAATCCATCATCTGTAGGCTAACTACTTGTTCAGGATAAGTTTACACAGTTGGCTTTTTGTCCAATGTGGTCAGTAGCCTTACCTTTCTCTCAAAATAGCCTGTCTTGACAATAAATTATATCTCCACCCTAATTCTTTCTAATAGTAAAATAAAAGGCCCTTTGTCAAGCTAGCCCATTCATCAAATGCCTGGCTTCTTGGCTGCTCTTCACAGACATCTTAGAATTTCAAGGATCTCCCAACAATGTGCTTTTTAAAAAGCCAGTTTATCTGAGAATAGGGTTAGCCATTTACTTTCTTCTTTTTTGGTGTGGGGGGGTTGGTTTTTCGAGACAGGGTTTCTCTGTTGTAACTCTGCCTGCCCTGGAACTCACTCTGTAGACCAGGATGGCCTTGAACTCACAGAGATCCACTTGCCTCTGCCTCCGAAGTGCTGGGATTAAGGGCTTGTGCCATCACTGCCCAGCGGCCATTTACTTTTTTAAAGCATTACCTTTAATCATTATAATTCTTTTGATTTAGTGTATACAGTTTCTAAGTAAAAATGGTTAAGCATATATTCTTTTTTTTGCTGTGTCACTGGGCACAGTTCATAGAAGTTAACACCAACTTTTCAAAGACTTCCTTTTTAGTGCCTTTCTTGTGACTTTTATGGGAATTTTGGAACATTGTTTTATAAAATAAAAAAACAAACAAACACACACACACAAAAAAGAAAAACCACTCAAGTTGAGCCTTCTTAAGTCTTGACTTTGAATCTAAAAGTAGCAAAGAAAATTCTGGATTATCCAGGCAATATCCAATTATCCTCCAATATACACATGTACGTTAATATCTCTGAGTAAAGACACAGGTGAGAACTGAGAAGAAAAACTAAGCTGAATAAGAACATGTGTGCATGTGTGGTGTGCATGTACGTGCAGGCTCCAGTGTAGTGTGAACACATGCGGAGGTCAAAGGACGGCCTCAGAAGTCAGTCCTCATCTTCCGCCCTGTTCGAGGTAAGGTTACCTCTTTATTGCTCACTGTGGTGTATGTATGCCAGGTTATCCGGCCTGCAAATTTCTGGGGACTCATCTGCCCCTGCCTCCCAGCTTGCTGTACACTGGGGTTACAAGTACATGTCACCATGATGGCTTTTATGTATATTCTGCATATTGAAACTCAGGTCCTCGTCTTTCACACTTGGCCCACAGAATCACCTCCCCAGTCCCGAGAGCATTTGTATAGCTATGTTCAAGGGACAGGTTTTTTACAATTCAAAAACTTCAAGAACTTGGCTCTTCTCTTCTGTAACAGGCAATGGCATCCAGGCACCTTCGTCTTATCTGCACTTACAGAGTGAAGGCAGTGGTCCTTGTCCACATGACAAATCACAGTTCGATAAAAGCAGTTTCATCTTATACTAGCAAAGCTATGAACGTATCTCAGCGCGAGGTGCACATAATAGTTTGAGGAGGGTGGGAGGGGAGGAGGGAGAGCAGGATGCTTAAAGGAGAGGTCAGATATAACTCTTTCTCATTCTTCTCGCAAGTCTTTCCAAGAAAGTGCCAAGCCTAACGAGACACTCCAGCAATCTCGCATTCCTTCCTCCCCAAAGTGGGTACGGACTCACACTGGCATTACAGCAAAAGAGCAAGAGATTCCTCTGGCAAGCACGTAAGTGCCTTTAAGGGCTGCCCAGTACCTGTTCACATTGCCTGTGTTATTCCTTACATTAAGTTCTTGGATTCCATTTGCATTTTCACCACTGAATGATGGTTAGCAGACAGAATCACTTTATAAACAGAAAGAGATATCGTTTATAAAAAGAGTACATGTCTTAACAAATCCATCCCTCCCTACTTTTTTTAAACAAATGTGCCATACACAGACCATGGCAGTCCAATAGAGAATTGGAAACTTCTCGTTAGAGCAATGATTGCTTTACCCTGCAGCTATGCCCGTGGCAGGGGGCGACAAGACAACAAGCTCTTGGTCTACTTAACTGCTTCTGGAGTTTTGACCATTCTGGGTTCTCTCCCCCTTAACAACTCCCAATAATCTCATCAAAGATAGACGACTTCTCAGACAAAGAGTGCTGTTTTTATTTACCTACATCTGGCTAGAACTAGAATTGAGCAACATAAAGACAGCCTATGTTTACTGCCCAACCTCAGTAAGACCATCCATTCCTCTAGTGCTATGGACTTACATGAAACATAATTTTAGATGCTCAATGCCAGTTTTGAAAAGAACTTTAACCATAGAGTTTGATGACAACGATTGAACTTGCATATGTTCATATTCAGACTTCAGCAAAGTCATAAGAAAATGTACAGTATGTATCTGACCAATGTCTGCTTAAAATCATGCATTTTAATGACACTTATTAATATTTTTGTGTGTATGTACATATGTAAGAGTATGTACATATGTATGAGTATGTATGTGCATACATGCAACAGTACATGTGTGGAGGTCATAGGACAACTTGTGGGAGCCAGCTTTCTTCTTCTGCCTGTTGCAATACATTTTTATGAAAATAGTTCTTGACCCCAGAGAGGCTGAAGTTTTGTCCCCCACTATATGGATTCTGGGGTCAAACTCAGGTTGTCAGGCTTGGCATCAAGTGTCACCTTCACCTGCTGAGCCATCTCAACAGCCTGAGAATCATTACTTAGCTGTTGTTGTTGTTTTTATTTGTTTGTTTTTTGAGACAGGGTTTCTCTGTTGTAACTCTGCCTGTCCTGGAACTCACTCTGTAGACCAGGCTGGCCTCGAACTCACAGAGATCCACCTGCCTCTGCCTCCCGAGTGCTGGGATTAAAGGCGTGCGCCACCACCACCTGTGAGAATCATGACTTTTAAAGTGCCATTTAAATCTGGCAATATTACACCAGATGTGAAACCCAACTGCAGTAAAGAAGGTATCCTATTGGAATTGAATGCTTCTTCACAGCTCCACACTGTGAGGAGGAATAGGGCAGATTATTACAGAACTGTCTTTATGAAGTCTGATGCCCCTGACACCTATACCTGGCATGTAAGTGACAGAGTTTTGTGAGTGTTCGTGTCATAACCAACAGGCCTTTTCAGAAAGTATTAATTGGTAAAGAAAGTTAAGTTAGACTTAAAATCTGAGTCTTTTAGTGAGGCTTAAGATGCAGGGCATGAAACTTGCCCAAGTTCCTGGTTAGGCCAAGTGAACATTATTAAAATAAAACTCGTGGTCACAATCTGATGATACTGCAATAAGGACCAACGGGGAACACATCTTGGCAGTGATTACACATCTCACATTTCCAGGCAGTGGTCAAGCCCTGCCTCTCAGGAATGCCATACATATTCTTATCTTGATGTTATTTCATAAAACAAAACAATTCAGGAAAACAGCAGCATCATATGGACAGGCACAGAAGATGATTTTTATTTTACGTGTATGAGTGTTTTCCCCGGGTGTATGTCTCTGTCCCACTCACGTGTCTGGTGCCCACAGAGGCTAGATTGGAATCCCTGGAACTGGAGCTACAGACAGTTGTAAGCCACCATGCAGGTGCTGGGAATTCAATCCAGCTTCTCCAAGAGAACAGCCAGTGCTCTTAACCACTAAGCTATCTCTTCAGTCCCAGAAAAAAATATTTCATACAGGTTCTCATTTTGTAGCTAGGCTGGTTTTAAGCTTAATTTATCCCAGGCTAGCTTCAAACTCATATCAATCTTCCGCCTCTGCTTCCTGGGTCTTGGGATTATGGTGTGCACTAGTGTGTCTGCCTTATAGTCATACTTTTATGCTATGTCTCTGAGCCATATTCATGTGCGTGTGTATGAATGTGCACGTGGGTGCACAAGTGCATACATGCTTGTGGAGGTCAAAGGTCACCTTTCATGTAGTTTCTCAGGAGCTGCCTATCTTGTTTTCAGACACAAATTCTTACTAGCATGGTACTCATCAAGCAGACTAGGCTGGGTGAGTGGCTGTGGGCCCCAGAGATCTGCCTCTCTCCCTGCCCCTACTGTTTTAATTACAAACAGGCACAATTACGGGTTCTAGAGATTGAACTCAGGCCATCATGGACCTCTTGGCATGCACATGCTTGCACACACACACACACACACACACGCATACACAATCTTTTTTTTTTAATTTTTAAGATGCTTAAACATGCCTTACACCTCTACCTGTTCTTATTTCCTTCATCCAAGAAATGGTCCACCCATATCTGAGACAGGCACAAACTTGCCTGGAAGTTTGGGTGCTGCTGTGGCTCTATAACCAGCTGCAATTTCAACCTCACTGATGAGACAGGCTCTGGTTAATGTGCCATTATCATCAGAAGGGAATGAAATTATCTTCCTAGCTCTAATGTGGCTTACTTTCGTCATCACTAAAGTTACACAATGAAATGGCAAAAACTTGTTGTCAGAAGCAAAACAGAAAGCTGAAGAAATGGACCCCTTCCGAGGCTGTGCTGTACGATGTGTCCGTGGCTGCTGAAGTTACACTGGCTGCTGTCGGGATAGATGAGGTGCACATTCTTGTGCACACTAGATGCTCAGGGAGAACTTCGTGTGTGCTGAGGTCTATCTTCTGTTAGGGAAAACGGTGAAACACTACCCTTGCATGACTGATGATATCTTTTCTCTATATAAGGAAACTATTCAAACATAGATTGCTGATCCCGAGCTTCTAGAGACAGTAATATTTCAGAACCGCTTACATAAACAGTATAGCAATGGGTTGCATATCTTCACTTCAAATCTAAAACCCAAAGGCTTAGGACTCAGATACTTTTTGCAATAGATGAAAATATTTGGTTAAATGCAGCTGAAATCAGATTGAAGGCCTAACAGCTATGCCCAATAAGCTTTGGAGAATTAAAACAATACTTTCTCTGCACTTTAATTAAAGTCAATAAAGAATCTTCCTCCATCAGTACTGACAATCACTACCTTTCTTTTCAACCATTTTAATTAAAATACCTGGCAGCTTTGGCAGACGTTCTACTGATTAACGGAACCACTACTTAACTCTTTGGAAACACCCGTCAGATCCCAAATTAAGGTGTAGCAACAGCTGTGGTCTCATTATGTGAGTAGAGGGTAAATATTTTTATTTGCCCTACCCACAATTGTCTGTCTCATCAAACAATATATTAGAACGGTTTGGGCAACAGGACAGGATACAGAGAAGGCAGCTGCTGTTGCTTTGTCTAATCCCCCCCCCCCCCCCCCCCCCCCCCAGCCAGTCTATCATTCTCGAGGAAACAAAACAACAATACAAAAAAATTCTTTTCCAACCTCTTAACCTTCTCCACCCTTCTCCCCTTCAAGAGCTTTCATTTCAAATCTTACCTCTGCCCCAGTACTGGCTCTATTTTCTGTATTCCTGATGCCCAGTCATTTGAAGCCTTGCCAACTCAGGAGAAACTGCCCTCGCTGGGCCTGACTAATTCCTAGAGATAACAAATGATCCTCTTGCTAGCCTACCTCTCACAAGCAGGCCTCCATTCTAGAACCAGAATCCCTCTGCCCAAGTCACCTCAAGGCTAGTGACTGGACAAAAAGCCAGGCCCTGTAACTGAAGCCTGCAGAAACTATTCAAAGCGTAGTCAACCCTCAGCCTGCTCTCTGTGCCTTGCTTTTCCCACAGATACCACAGCAGGGGTGCATGCCATGTCTCCTCCTTGCTTCCTGGCTACCCTGAGGCTTCAGTGAGGCTCACCATGGCATGGCACCAGCAAATGGAATAACAGACATCTTTTACTGTTTGTTTGTTCTTTATGAACCTTCGGAGGGAATTTGATATTCAGATTAAGGTGTTCTTCTTCGGTTCACAAATACAAATGACCACTTCACAATGCAAAATTGCATGGATTCTATCTCCCAAAGTCCCCAAAATCCTAACTGTTCAGTATTGCTCCAATGTCTGAGCCTAATGTCTCCTCCAAGGGTCAACTCAGGTGTGAGCCTCTGGAAAAATCAGAACAATGTCCCTGGAGCTTGTGACTCCTGGAGCTGTCTCGTGATACGAAAGTGTAAACCCTCCAGGTGACTCAGGGCTCTGCAGAGTGGAGCGCATCCTCTCTCTAAGCAGCAGTTCCGCCCTGGTAGGAAAAAAATCCCTTGTCTATCCTGGTGTTACGTCTGACATGAGCTCTGGTACCACCGTGGGAAAACAATCTTGCATTTGTTAGCACATGAGAGTAAATACCTCTTAATTTATCACAATGTAATTTGGCAAGTTTCATCAGGATGACTAGATTCATCAGAGCTGAAATATTTTCTAAGAAGGAGACCCCTCCCAGAAACTGGAGCATGCAATAGTTGACATCGTTTGCCCTCTGGTCTCACAACTTGTTCTATGGCTGGAATAGGCATAGCCTAGCCAACCACTTTTTTGTTGTAAAACTTATTGTTTAACTGCCTTCTGAGCCAGGCATGAGGTGCACACATGTAAGTACAGCATTTGGGAGGCAGAGGCAGGAGGACCATGAGTTCCAAGCCACCTTGGGCTACATAGCCAATCTCCGTCTTTCTCTCTCTGTCTCTGTCTCTGTCTCTGTCTCTCTCTCTCTCTCTCTCTCTCTCACACACACACACACACACACACACACACACACACACACACACACACACACAAACACACAGGACTTCTAGATAGCATTGCTCTTATACAAGTACAGGCCCACTCTGCCATAAGGGTCAGCTTGTCACAGGCAGCAAATGCACCCATGACTGTGGGACCACTGGGCTGCACTGCTTTTCGACTTCTCCAGGAGGCTACTGCACTGGTTTGCTGCTTTCCAACTCACTGAAACACGCTCTGCGTGGCCTTGCTCTGCAAGCTCTAGGGACACTGGAACTTAGCTTGAAAAACTCATGCTTAGAAATGTTTTTGTTTCCTTCAACTTCAAAAAAAAGTTTTGGGTGTGGTGTGTGTGTGTGTGTGTGTGTGTGTGTGATGTGTTATAACAATAGAGAATAGAGACACTTTGGGAATTTGTCTCTTTGTGTGTTTGGCAGGATCTAGGGATCAAACCCAAATCCTTGCATATGGTAGGTGCCTGATTTACCACTAGGTTGCTCTTCTATCCCTCAGAAACTTGTTTTAAGTTTTTGAGTTTCAATATCCTCCTATGTGAAATGTAGATAGTAGGATCTATTGACTGAGACTCTAAAAAGCGGGTCAGCTAAATTGTTAGGATCAAGTGCTAGCCATGTTGGAAATGGTGAAAGAGTACCACCTGCCTCTCTCCACCCTACCCACCTTGCAATTGTCCCGCATTCTAAACTAGGGACATGTGTAATTACTTGCTATCATAGGATTCTTTCTCTCTTTCCCTCTCCCCGCTTCATCTCCACTCCCTCCCTGAGGTTTTTTTGTTTGTCTGTTTGTTTGTTTTACTTGGGTTTTTTTTTTTTTTTAATTTTGAGACAGAATTTCATGTAGTCCTTGAACTCCCTAAGTATTTGAGAATGACTTCAAACTCCTGATCCTCCTGCTTCTACCTCACAGGTGCTGAGATTGCAAGCAGGCACTTCTAATCCTGTCTTACAATTACTTCTTATAAGTAATGTTTTCAGTGTCATTTTTTACAGTGAAAGAAATCGAAACCAGTAGAGAAAGGGCCATTAGCACATACTAAAGAAACATTGTTTACACAGGACTTATCGCAGGAGGATAGAAAATGACTTCAGAGCTGGTAGGTGCTCTGAATAAGCATGCCAAGAATTCCAAGGTCAGAAGACCATTATAAACTATACTTCTTTCTATTAATAATAAGCAGAAGGAATGGCAGAGAGGATCTTGTTCTTATCAACAAGAATGCACCAAGATTCTACCTGTTAAACAGAAGACAGAACCGATTTGAGTGGTTTCAAAATATCTTTCACCTGTAGAGCAGGGGCGGGGGGGGGGGGATGCCATAATTAGTCACGCTAATCAGACAGATGAAGGTATTTAAGAACTCTTACATAAATGCAAACTTCTTTAAAATGCCTGTAGTTGTTTACATAACTTATATAAGATAACTGCACAGTAAAGCACAAACTTATTAAAAGCATCCACAGGGTGCTGAAGATATAGCTCAGTGGTGATAGCGCCTGCTATGCAAGCATGAAGATCCAAGTTTGAATTCCTAGAACCCAGATAAAAAGCAAGGTGCTGCATGCCTGTTACCCCAGCCCTGGGGGCAGGGCATAGACAAGTGGATCCCAGGAACTCATTATCTGAGCAATAAAACCAGAATGGCAGCTTCCAGTTCAGTGAGGGCCTCTCTCTCAGGGTAGGAAGGCATAGAGAAGACACCCTTCTCTGGTGTTTACATGTGTGTGCACAAGAACAAGAACCCACACACTCACAAGCATGCAGCATCTACATACCACACACACACACACACACACACACCCCTCCAGATCTATATTCATTGATCTAGAAAAATGTCCGAAAGTTACTAAGAAATATGGAAGTTTGGCTTTAGGACAGTACCTTTTTGGGTAAAATACATGATCTGGCGTTGGTGTGTGTGTATGGGGGAATCAAAGCTAAATGTAATTGTGATTTTTGCCTGATTATTAAGATTATGCATCTTCCTATAATAAATATGAATATTCATGTAAGAAGTACACTCCCAGGGAATCCCATTGGTAAAGTCCACTATAATAATCTTTCAGGCAATAAAATAGGAACCTTCTCAAGGAAAACATTCATGGTTATTGAGATGAGGACTAAGCTGTTTTTAATCTAAAAGGTTTTCCCAATGACACTGGGGTCACAGAAGTTCAGTTACTACCTAGCCCCTTCTCACATAGCACCTAGGGATCAGCTTTAACATCCCTGACAATGGTAATTCCATCCTGTGTGCAAGTGTGTAACTGTGTACCAGGTGTGTTGGGATGACAGGAAACAGCAGATACCAGATAGGATTCCTGTACTGTTAGCGGGGTGGGTGTGTGAGAAGGGTGGGAAGGGAGATACAAAAGGTCTCTGTTGAGAGTGTTCAATGCCAGTGTACAGAACGACAATGCCAGTCTAAAGGCATGGGAGATGGGGACACCTAGATGCAGGCTGATCAAATTCTGCTTTAAATACTACTCTTTGAAAACAGCAAAGCATGTTATACAACTCGTATAGCAGAAAAACAGTCAGGTAAGTTCATTAGCTGTAGTTAACAGAGATTACATGATTAAAATGTAGAAAGAGTCAAAGTGACCACATGATCCTTGAGGAGGGACCAGATATGATGACAGACCTGGCTGAGCAATCTACAATTCCAAAACCTCTCTCATATAAGGTCCTTACCATGGTCATTGTGTGATCAATCTACAATCAACAGAGACTCACAAAAGTGGACAGCCTTTAAAAGGAATTTCTTCTCAGACACATTTACTTTACATTATCTGGGGCCTTGTTTACTTAGGAAATTCTCTACCACAAAGTGTTTTGCTGATATGCTTCATCTCTGCCAGTGCGACCTGTTGTGGAAGTTTATTTTTAGCTCTGTGCAAAACATTGTTTTGTGCACTGTTGTTTGAGGGTCTGCTTAGGTCTTGGCGTTTTGTATTGTCTGCAGGTGTTGGATTTCTGTGGGGGAGGTTTGATTGCTTATGATCTGCACCTGAGGAGTTCTGAATCCATAAAACCACCTGAGCTCAGATGCTCAGGGTTCCAGTGTCAAGTATGATGTTCACCATGGCATTGATTCACCTGCTGAGGTCTGGCAGGGCTTCCATGTGTGAAAATGCCTCCTTGTCTTCTACCTGAGCCCATATAACAGCCTAACTTCTACAGTGACCTTTGTTTCCAGGCTATGTGAAGAGACACCATGTGTCACTTAATTGACTTTCTAACTTTTCTCATAGATGTTTATTTTTACCACGTACAGAGAAGTCTGAGGTAGATGGAGGGAAGGGCCATGCAGGGGCTGCTGACCATCTCAGTTTGAGCAAAGTGATACAGGGCAAGGAGGATAAAATCAATCCATTAAGATGAGGGTATAAACTCAGTCTATTCTCAGTGGTATCTGGGACATATATATGCTTATTTTAACAATCAACTTAAAGAAGCTGAAGCAGCTATAAATGCCAAGATATCAAGAAGCAAATTCTGGATTTAGGAACTAGGTCAGCATGGATAGTTCACCAAAATGACTTTGAGGTCCAGACAAGAAAATGTTCGAGAAAACAATTTCTTGAATGCAGTTTCATATGTTTTATAGTCACGATGTAATGGCCACCATTTTCAGCCATTCCTGCACAAAGGGAAGAAAATTATGAGAACACAAAATGCCTCTCTCCTGCTTCCTGGGTTTCTATAGTTCCTCGGAGCAGTTTCATGGCTTCCTCTTTAGTTTCTAGAGTGGCTCTCTTGAATGCTACATGAATACCATTTTCAGTGTGCTACACGTCACACAGCTGCCTAAGGAGAGTCAGAGGGAGCAGGTGGCATAACCAAGGCGCCAGGATGCAACTTTTCTCCGCTGCAGAGTCCAGCAGAGAAGTGAAGTGCCAGTACTTCTGCCCTCAGTCTTCAGGAATGTCCTCAGAGTGTGACAGAAAACATTGTGGCCTGGGTTCCTTCATCAAAGGCAGCATGAAGGGTGTTACTTTCTAAGCTTAGATCAAACTTAGCATGAAGGACAAAGAACTACTTTAAAGTAACTAAGCATAGCTATGTAATTATCTCTCAACCATTTTTAGTTTCTTTGTTCAAATGATGGTAAAGCTAGTATAAGTTTTCTATTAAGTGGTAATTAGCTATAACTGAATAATTCATTCTGGAAAGTTCTCCTAGCAACACTGTTAGGCTTCTAAATGCAAATCACCTGAAGGTACACCATTTCTTTAACATGAAAAAGTTACTTATATATAGCCACTTGGCAAGTGATTTTTTTTTAATTATCAAAGTCAGAGACAAATTAATAAATTAATAATTTTAGTAAATTTTACAGTAACTTGTGGGACCTCTAGGGCTGAAGAGCGGGTCGAAGCAGCTAGGAAGTGCCTCGGCACCCCCAGAAGGTGAGCGAGTTGGACGTTCAGTGGCTCCTGAACTGAACGCTGATGATAAACATTTCTTTCTCTTTTACTTAAATATTTTTGCCCCAAGGAAATGCACATTAAGAAATCCGCCTACATGTGTTCAGAAAGGACAAAATCACAGATGCTTTATACGTGTGTTTTGCTCGTTCATCATATTTTCACCAAGTTCAATCTCAATAAATCTTATTTTTCCTTCTTTGCAATGAGGGTTAAGTATACACTTTGTCTCTTTGACCTTGTTAGGATTTCAGAGAGACACATGGCTCTCGCCCTTAGAAGGTAAAAACTTTATTATTGTAGCCAGTAAGTAAAATTCATTTCCTCCCAGTCTTAGCTTACAAAAACTTCAGGATTACAAGATTTTAAAAACTAGAAAGTTTTCCTCTAATCTCTCAAGAAAATAAATATTCCAGTGTTCATTACAAGGAATCAAAAAGCACTTTATGCTATAAATTGTTCCGGAAGCAACATTTAGCTTTTGAAGGAATGTGCTAAGAACGTGCAAATGTACACAACACACACTTTTCAATAACCTTAGAGGAGAATTTCATAGATGAACCCCCTCTCACTGTTTACATTTATAAATATTCTCAATGGTACATTTACGTAAGTGGCCTCTCTTACAACATTCCCTAATATCTGTCACTATGGTGACTACAACAGTCTCTCTCTCTGTCTCTGTCTCTCTCTCTCTCTCTCTGTATCGTGTGTATGTGTACATATGTATGTATATACATGAAGCATGAAGACCTGAATAAGTATAGAATGTTATCAATGTCTTCAGCCTGTGTGCCAGAAATTTCCATGTAAAAGCACCCTTTGACTGGACATTTGCTAGATAGAGCTGTTTTAGGAGTTCTAGTTTAAAAAAAAAAATCAAGTTACCATCTTTCCTATAAATCTTCAATCCTATAACCTTCAATCCTATAAAATGTATATTCCCAGCTGTTAGAAAGGAGAAATAAAACAAGCTAACAGGCTTAGGAGATAGGAGTTTTATGTATCTATTGTTTAAACACAGGGAAAATCCCTTATGATAATCGTAGTTAAGCTACTGACAGCCTGTAAAGTGATTTTGAAGCATTTGTAGGTTTTACTCTCTGCATTGAAGAAAAGTTCATCACTTTTCTGATTTTCATGTCTGTAGATCCCCCATCTGTCAATCAAAACCTGTCAGTCAAACTGTACAGTTGCCATGCAGCAAAAGGCAGAAGAAAGAAAAAAAAAGAGAAGGAAACCAGAAAAATCCAGAAGCGAAGAGACATGTGAAGAAGCTTAAAAAGAAAAGGGAGATATTCCGGGTGTGGCGGCATGCTCCTGTAAATCCTAGCACTAGGGAGGCTGAGGTATGAGGACCATGAGTTTCAAAGTCCAGCCTGGGCTACATAATGAGGCCGCACCTCAACAAAGACAGAACAAAAAGAGAGGAGGGAATATAGGGGAGGAGAGAGGAAACAAAGGGGACAAAAGCCCTTCCAGTTCTCAGGCAGGGGACAGCAGCTGGACAGTACGCCTCCCTGCACAGTCCCTCCCGGTTACTGAGATGTGCGAAAGGCAATCTTACTGCACATTTTCTTACTCAGTCTTCAAAAGAACCCCACTAGAACAGCTGTTCCCTGTCCTAACCTCCACTTTACAATTGCAACTGAGACCGGGAAAGTTGCCGATATATGGCTCAGGGTCAGGTCTCCAGTAATGAATAGGGGACCAACCAGCATTTGTTAAGACTCCACTTCCAAGAGGCTAGATAGGGCAGAGAAGCAGAATCAAAGGCTTGCCTTCCTGGATACACACTTCACAGAGGTGAGACTTCTAGTCAATGTGCCCAGATCACCTGAGCTTCATGCCCAACTCTGTATCAGGGCCTTCCGGGTCCCCCGGTCCTCCCCCCTCCCCCCCACCTTGGTACAGAGTACTGTCACTCTCCGTGAGCTGGGAAACCCAGAATTATGCTAGCAATGCACTCCTTCCTCCCTCCACAATGAACCAACAAGAGGTGCTGTGCATATAAACTCAAAATTGTGGGAAGGCTATCCTCTCATCTCTATGTCTTGTTTTGTTTTGAGACAGGGTCTCACCTTGTAGCCTCAGCTGGCCCGGAACTCATTATGTAGATCAGGCTGGCCCGGAACTCAGAGATTTAATCTGCCTCTTTCTCAAGGGATTAAAGGTGGGATTAAAGGTGTATACCAACATGCTTGGCCCTCTCAACTCCGTGTCATACGTGTCTCCCTGCCTCAGCCCACATCAGGCTCACACCATTCCCCATGGCTTTTCTATCAGTTTTCTGCAGCTGAAAGAGTTGTCTCCTAGAGCACAAACAGGAACATGCTCTTTTCCCTTGTTTTAAAATGATGATTGGGCTTCCTCCTCCTTTAAGGCATACCTCATTCACTGCGTGCACAGACTAGACTGTGCTCATGATCTATGGTCCAGCTTGCCAGCTTTGTCTCAGGCCACTCTCTGTCCCTCTCTCTCTCTGGTTTGTTCGTGAGCTCAGGCATGCTGCCACTGTTCTGCCGAGCTCAGCAGCAGACCTCCGACCTTTCCTCATGCTTCTCTTCCTACCTCTTCCTGCAGTAGCTTTATCTCATCCTAAGCCCATGTTTAAACATCACCTTGCACAGAGAACTTTCCTCCAAGCTGTCTGAGAAACTCCAGAATGTTCTGTCTGTTGCTTTACCCTCAGAACGGATCCAAGGTCAAAGTCCATCAACATTATATTGATTGTTGTTTTCTCACAGCCCTGTAAACCCCTGAAACATCCTGGGTGCATCAAAAACATTTGTTGAATAACTCAATAAATGAAAGAATAAAGAATCTCTTTGTAGCTTAACCACAGAAACTCTGACCTTTCTCCCAAATACTTGGTGTCTTAGATAAATTTCCTTGACTCCACAAAACCCACAGTAATACTGACGACAACTGTAAACTTGACCACAAAAACCATCCTTCCTTTTGTCTCAGCCACACAGAACAGATTTACAAGCTATAGAATAAGATAGCACTGAAAAGTCAGGCAGTGGTAACACACGCCTTTAATTCCAGCATGCAGGAGGCAGATGCAGGTGGATCTCTATTAGTTGGAGGCCAGCATAGTCTAGCCTAGTAAGTTCCAGGACAGCCAGAGTCACAATAGAGAAAAGCCTGTCTCAAAAACAAAAAACAAACAAAACAGAACAAAAACAACAGCAACAAAAAAACCAAACGATAGCACTGACTTTTAGAACATGTACCACAAATAAATATTTGGTTTGATATTATGGTATTTTGATCATCTGTTAAAGAAAGATTTGCTTGGGTTTTAAAGCGGACTATTATTTCTTTTGGGTGTAAATATGGATTCGTGTTAACTCTCTCTATAGGGATTCAATCTCTGCAGAAGGTTTCATAATTTAAGGGAAAACACCATCTGAAATAAAAAACCAAGCATGTGTTAATCTGATATGGACTTTGGGAATGAATATAAAGAGAGTTGATAAATTTGAATTTCACGTTCTTACTAAAAGGGTAGCTTCTTTCGAGGATGAGGATACTAAGCAAGTGTAGTGGTGGAGCCAGGCCTTGAAGGCAGTGACTCACCAGAGAAAGACTTTTGATGACTTGAACTATTCTGAACTGCTCAAAGAATAAAGAAGGGCTTACAAACATTAGCCACAGGGGCCAGCGCCCTTCCCGGGACCTGGACTCCAGTGGGCCTTTATTGTGCCCACATTTAAAGCATCTGTATCAGTGCTTGGCATTGCTTCAGCATCTCATTGTGATTGGGCTCTCCCGCCCTTCCAGACTTTGCTGTCCACAATGCTTTCTTTTCCTCTCAGCCCCATGGCAGACAGATCTTGTAATGCTTGGACTCACAATCATCATTTTTCTACATCTTGTACTTATTTGTATTTTTAAGTCCTTTAAATTCAAGCTAATTATCAGTAATTACTTTGCCTCCAATCTTGAAGAGACAGCAGTGTCAAGGCAAAACACATGTTCCTTCTGTCTAGAATGAAGAGGTTCCCATGACCCTTTCATATTTGAGTATTTAATTTGTCAAATGCTGAATAAAAACTTGAAAGCTTTGACCTCAACTGACGTTTCATAGACAGAAATGACTTTTTGACTTCCTCTACTATCTCAGGGCGCTGTTTATATCTTCCAGTGGCTCATGAATTAAAGATCTGGGTTGATAGGAATTTGGCCACCAAAAAGCATAGTCAAAGACAGCATCAACAACGACAGAAATGATCTGGCTGCGGACCAGTTACTCTATAAGAGCCAACACAGACTAATATTCTGTCTTCTGGCCAGTTCCAGTGCCAGGAATGGCAGGCAGAGCCGAGTCAGCCTGCACGCCCGGGACATAGGAAAACGAGGAGGAGGAAAGAAGTGACAAACCCAGACAGTTTCATAAAGAATTCAAGTACGATTCCTCTCACATTGCTTATCAAGCCAGGTGATCACACAGTCTATTCTAGGGAGAGGTCGTTCAGCGGAGGGGCACTTGCCAAGCATTTAGGAAGCCATGAATCTGATCCCTCACCCAGAATCCCCAGTCTCCCCCAAGACCACTGTGAATCAGAGGCAGAGATTCTGAGACTTAAAACAAAGAACAACAACAAAATCTAAATGCAAGATGATACAGCTGCTTTCTAATGAGCCCCGGGCATTCTTTACACTTAGACAGCCTTCTGTTTCTCTAGGTATTGTCTCAGATCCCCTCGAAATAAAAATTGGGTTCACCAAAGCAAAAAAGAACTTGCTGAAAATTATGGTCTGGCTTTAAAAATTCAGTAATTTAGAAAAATACATATTTCTCTTTAAATTTTAAATTGTGGGACTGTTTACATACTATACTGAAAACTGCTTCCCCCCACCCCTGAAATGCTTAAGATTAGTAACAGGAACTCTAAACTGGAGTTCATTCTGATCTTAAGTACATTTCACTGACGATTTCAAAGCATTCTTCACAGTAGTTGGTTTTGTGCGCTTATAAACATGGGCCTAAGAATCCTCCACACCACGGGTGCTTGAATTAAAACTTGGATAAGAGAATGCTCTCACAGAATGCCAAGGTTCCACTGGAAACGGCTACAGAAAGTTCTCTTGGGAGACCGTGTAGTCAATCCTTGCATAAAAATGAAGGGCTCGTCCTTACATGTCACTTCGTTCCTTTTAACATTGGTTAAGCATTTGTCCTGTATGTGCCACATGTGCAGCTCTGAGTAAGTAGGCCCCGGGGCAAAACAATCATGTCTTGAAACGACGGCGTTCTTTCTGTAGTGATGGGGTCCCACATCATGAACTAATTGTCACAATAAGACATTCTTGCCCTAAGTAAAGTCAGGAATAGAAAGCGCCAAGAAGGGTATGACTAACTTCTTCATCACGGTACAGGGAACAGATTTGGAGAGGAAACAAATGACATTTGAGCTGGGGCTGAAGGGAGATTAACAGTCATTAGGGTTGAGGGTGGAACATACCTGAAATAGGTACTTGAAACCGGCTTTCACATCACAACAAACAGCTAGAGAAGCTCATTGGAGAGGAAATTACAAAGGTCCCTAAACCACTTGCGTGTTAGAATTCCCTGTAGTGTCAAGAACGAAACCACAGTAACAGAGGAAGGACTACAAAGTTGAGGACCGTAGGACGCTTGAAGTATTTTGGGATAAAGTTTAACAATCTAGAAGATGCCCTGCCTTCTGTACCCTCTATAGGCAGACAGGGTTTACTGACTGAGCTTCCCTAAAAGCTCAGGCTCATGAGTCTCTGCTGTCTTCTACCTGTCAGCAACAGAAGCCACAGCTTTTCACTGTCTGAGGGAGGAACCTGGAGTTCAGTTCAGCCTCTATTCGCCTCTATTTGAAGAAGTTAGTTACCCGTTTCTGTGACTCAATTTCCTTATCTACCAAGTAGAGATAATATTTTTGTTATTGCTACTGCACCAAGTTCAGAGGGATGTGGTGAGAACAAAACTTGCAACAATAAATCATATAGAAGGTTGAAAGTCTAGTTGGGAGACCTCTGAGATCTAGGGACTTTGTGTGTGCTTGCTTGTATGTTCTACATTACATCATCTACAAAATGTCTATTACTCTTTAAATTTTAAGTTGGGGAACTGTTTATATAATACACCAAAAATGCTTCTTTAAGCATAGTAATAAGAGCTCTGAGCTGGGTGACTGTTCAGCTCTAACATAGCAGGGGCCTCCTGAAGTAAAACCCAACATTATCTGTTTCTCGTTATTCTTTCCTCCCATCACTTGGTAATTAACATCAAAGTGTTCTAAACCCCAAAATGCAAGGACTATGTCCCAAGAACCATCCCTTGAATGGTGAATGGCCACCCATCTGTGACCACATCGTAACAGGAGAATCCTGTGACCAGCCAGGTTCTAACCAAACAGGACTAAATCCGAAGCAGCAAGAGATCATAGGCTTCTGCTTTCAATCATTTCGTCTCCCATTCTTGATCCTTGACATAAAGTTCTACTTTATATTTTAAAAGAATCCCAGGATTATGCTTTCCTGGGAATTTGCTTAGCTAGTCACCGTTTTAAAAACGGACAGAATCTTATGCAATGGTGTCCGACAGCTGCTCAGAGGTGAGATGCCAGAGGCTGTTCACACACTTCACGGAGGAGTTGCTTGAAGGTGTGTGAACCCTCTCTGTATAAAGGAGAGGATCACTATGGCTAATATGTTGTAAGTCTCAGTAGGACTGAATGGCTCACCCAAATGTTAGGCCATTTGCAAGATAGCATAAAACCCCGTTAAAAATCAGGTGGAATCAATTTTAAGATACACATATGGCTTTCTGTTTTGTTTTGTTTTTTTCTTTCTTTCTTTCCATCTTGTAGATTCCTATTTATTCTATCAAGAGGAACTTTTCTTCCATCAGGGAGGTTCAGGTACATCTTGTTTAATAACTTTTTGGCAGGACCTAGCTAAGCTCTCCGGGTAATGCTAAGCTTGTGGGGAGGAAGGCACAGAAGGATATCTCCAGAATACTCTGTCTATATGAAATGAAGCACAAAAGGAACTCCTGGAATGACTTTATTCCCACTTTCATAAACATAAAGATCATCTTCAGAGAACCCGTCACATCTTCAGCAACATAAACATAGGCCCAATCTCTTAAGTCAGGTGTCCTGCCTTACTATTTTGAGGTGTGATAGACTATACGATGCTGTCCAACGTGTGAATACAGACCTGAGTTTTAATGTAATGCTTCCATGCAAGCTGGTCAAAGATGTGTGGGATAGTAGAATAATTATGGGTGAATATATAAATGTGGGGAAACAAAATATTTTAAAAAGTAAGGGCCATGGGATTTTTTTAAGGATTTGTTTTTATTTTGTGTGTATGAGTGTTTTGTTTGTGTGCATATATGTGCACCACATGTGTGCAGTGCCCAAAGAGGTCAGAAGAGGGCATTGGATCCCCTGGGACTGGAGTTACAGATGTCTGTGAGCTGTCATGTGGGTGCTGGGAACTCAATCTGGGGTGCAAGAGGGGGTGCTGCTCTTAACCCCTGAGCCATCTCTCTAGCTGTAAGCCATGGCATTTTCAATGTTTTGGGTTTCGTTTTGTTTTTGTAATTTTAAGAAAGAATATTTTTGTTTGTGGAGCTTTTTCACTTATTCTGAAGATAAGCCTACGGTTGCTATTTGATCACTTCAGGTCTTATTCAACAGTTCTTTGGCAGAATGTCTCCTTGGAGCAGCAGGATTCAATAAATAAATTGCTTTTTTTTTTCTTTTCTTTTCTTTTTTTTTTAGTTTAACAGTTGTTCCTTACTGAGATTCCTTTGCCAGTATGTCAAATACTAAACTATGATTTGGTTCCTTTCAAACACAGGCATTAGCTATATTAAGCCTTGGCTCTGAAGTAGGAATCAAATAACTGTGCTCAAACTGGCTAACTTTCTTTTGCCTCTCTGGCGTACATGAAATAGACATCATTTTCAGACACCCGGTCATGTTGTGTCCAGTAATATTTTAAACAAAGTTGTTTAATGCTTTGGCAGATACAGAGGGTGAGAAGTATCTCTCTGAGATAGATGACCTAATAGTAAGCCATAAAAAGTGTCACAAGGAAAAGATTCCGACCTAGTCTGAGTGAGTTCCTATCCCTCTGCATTCTCTCTAGAATATTGGTTTCATTCTTGGAACTTCCTGGGTCCTGTTTGTACAACATAAATAGTTGGTGAGACTCTCTGACTTTCCATGAGGACACACAATAACAAAAGCATCTTTACACTCGATCCAGGAGTGGTTAGTTGTTCCTAAGTGCATGTTTTCAGGGTGAGGAGGAAGAGCCATTGGGAGCAAAAGAATACCTGAGCAGGTCTGGGGGTTGGTAGGTGACGGCAATAATGCTTCTTGTCTAGGAGAGTTAGATAGAAAGGCACATACCAGTTTCTACAGGGTTCTTCAAACTTGGCCAAGGAAAACTTTTAGCTATACCAACTCACAAAATTCCCCCAGGCTAAGATCATTAGATGTCCTGATACTGGGGCAATGAAGCAATCTTTATTTAACCCAGAGCTCTTATTGAGTGGAGGCAACACCCATGTGCAAATCAGAAAAGGGTACCCTGTTTGGGGAAGACCCCCCAGGGGAGGCACAAGCTGTCATGGGAGAAGGGCTGGATTCCAACATCTTGCTGCCTCGAGTAATTGGAACATTGATTGATGAGCCCTGTTTATACAAATTTCTCTCTCCTTCTCCTCCTTTCTTTCTGTCTCTGTCTCTCTTATAATTCACAAAAAAAATATAACATTTACCCGTATCCATTAAAAAGTAGGATCCTGTCAGATTGAAATGACTAAATCTTCTACAGCAGACGCAAAATTCACTCTGCATAAAATCAAAGGAGCACAAAGGAACACCTGATAAAGACTTCTTGCAGCAACGTTGTCAAAAAGCAACCAAAATAAAGAAATAAATAAAAAGAATCTCCCTACATTCCACCACCCACGGAGTACAATACTTACCATCGTCTTCCACTATGAAATGGAACGTATCACTTGTGGCATTAGCTCTCTCTCTTAAGACATAGCATATTTTCATGTCATCAATGTCAGCTGAAATAAAAACAGAGGACAAGGTGATTAATTACTGTAGCAAAACGGATGGCTTGTACTTACAGTAAATGCTATTGGCTATTACGTTTCTGAAACCATGTTTAGATCCATTCTTTGTTCTCTATCTCTACGCCCCTTTATATCAGCTGTCCTGTAGAAATCTGATCCTGCACACAGATAGAGGGCCAGACTTAGATTATAATAATAGCAAGGTGGTGTCCCTTCCCACCAAAGGAGTGGCCATCTAAATACGGCACGTCAGGCTCCATGACAGGTGGAAAGGAAGATATTTTGAGGCATGGAAGATTTCCTGGACCTCTTGAGATCACATCCTTGGCCTCCTTTGCAGAGTGAGTCCTACAGGAAGCCAATGGGAAGAGCAGAGTTTTTCTTCCCTGCTGTAGTGTGCTCTCAAGCTTTGATGTGTTGTAGAGACTTTAGCACCTCAGAAGGGCCCCTTTCACTACTCCCAAGCCTACTAAATTCATGCGCATAGATATATTGACATTACTAATATACAATTTTAAAAATTCATCCATTTTACCAACTCCTCTTTAATGATGCCACACATACAATTTAATGAAGCAAATATCATTCTGTCTTGTAATACTTAAAATATACGTCTTTGATCTGGGCCAGTCAGTGAGTTTCTAAGGTTTACAGGGTCAAAACGTAGCTAAGAACAGCTACAAGGAGGTATGGAATATTTATCTGTCTCCTGTGTGTCTGAATCTCTCCTTAGGAGAGATGACATTTGGACTGTGTCCTGCCTCACAGCTCTGAAAGAAGATACACTTGTAAACAGGCACTCCTGGTGATGGGAAAGTCTGCTTTTTAGGACATAGGGTCAAAAAGAAACGCACTGTGCCCCTGTGGTACTTTAGCTCTGCTGCAGTGCCCACACTCTCTGCCTAGTGTTTATACTGATCTGCACAGGCGTCTGTCCTAGCATATTAGAAACTTCTGAAGTTTTTGCTTTTTGCCATTTTTACATGGTACAGCCCTCTGCTGAAGGTCTTATTGTCAGCAAATAGGTCTTATAGTCAGAAATGCTCTCATGTGTCTTAACTTGAAATGAAAGAGCTGAGCGGCCTCACCCACTCACCTGTGCCTCCACCCTTCCTGGAGAGAGTCTCTGCAGTAGAGAGGCCTCTACTGCTTGGCCTGTTTACTCTAAACACTCAACTTATGATCTATAGGACACGATGGGAACTCTGCTGGTACACATCCCTAGTACACCAGCCATGACTTACAACCACGTAGAAACCTCTTTTTTAACCTTCTCACCTGCTCTTAAATTTCATATGAAAATCTAAAGGCACTACTGGAGATTTAAATAATATTAATAATAATTGGGTGCTGGAGAGATGGTTCAGCAGTGAAGAGCGCTGGCTGCTCTTGCAGAGGACCCGGGTTCGACTCCCAGCACCCACACAGCGGTTTACAGCCTCTGGCAAGTCCTGTTCCAGAGGATCTGATAACCTCTTCTGATCTCCACAGGGACCAAGCACATGTGGCAAACAGATATACATGCAGGCAAAACACGCATATAATAAAAATAAAATAAGGATATAAGTTAAAAGATAAAAATAAACTAAACCTCTATTTTACATTATGTGTTGGGGTTTCTTTAAAAGAAATGACATTCAGAGAGTATTTCATTGAAATAAATAGCTGCTTCAAATTTTCTTGCTTTCCCCGTAACCTTGATAACACCAATTCATGGTTACAAAAGGAGACTCTTGAGGACCGTGGTGTTATTCTACACATACTTCTAAAAACATAAACACATCATGAGTATAAAGAAGACGCAGTAAAAATAGCTGAAATTTTATAATAGTAATCTAAGAATTAGATTTTTCTCCTAATGGCCATATATTATTTCATTGGTCTACACAGCCAGTCCACCCTTTTTATTTTAAGCAAATATCCTGGGTAATCACAGCTGGTATAAACAGGATGTGGTGGGGGAGCTTCCTGAAAGTGACTGACAAATTATCCTACAAAATATCAGTATCTGCTCATTATTTGTTTTGACTTTATGCATACGAGGCCTTTGTCTGTCGCACCTAAGAGCACTGCATGCTTGCCTGGTACGCAAAGAGGCCAGAAGAAGGTGTTAGAGTCCCTGAATCTGAAGTTACAGGTGGTTTTGAGCTGCCATTGCAGAGTGCTGGGAATTGAAGCTGAATCCTCTGCAAGAACACCCAGTGCCCCTAACTGCTGAGCTGTCTCTCCAGCCCCATTATGTACGTATTTTAGAGAAAACAGAAAGTCTAGGTACTTGAGACCCATGAGCAAGAGATGATGGTGTAGGCAGGGACACACTGACAGAAGGCAAAGTTTAAAAGAAGATTCCTAACCCTAATTCTGCATTGTGAAGCCTGCCTGACAACGAATTTTCTGAAGTCTTTGAAATAAACTAAAAATGTCTCCCAGGGGCCATTTGATTAATCAATTTAGGAATAACCTCTCTGGCCACCTTTGCTAAAAGTGTTTGGCCTTATTAAAATACGGTTTCGCTTACTCCTTCATGATAAAGCAACACCAAAAACAGAGAGCACACGCACAGTCCCTTGCCCAACAGGGCTCATTTCCCCTCCAGGGGGAGCAGCCGGCGGTGAGGGGGGTCCTCATTGCTTTAAGCGCTTATCTAATCTCCATAAATAACTGCTATGAAGCAAACTCCAGCCTCGACTTGTTCAAATGAGTGCTGTGTGATCAAACAGCAAGAGTGTGCCTCCTTAGAGTCTGAGTTTGTATGAGAATGCAGTTAAGTTCCTTTAAAATGTGAATTTTCAATCTATAATTTTTTTACAACAAAATATAACTCCTCTACAATTGCGAGGATAAACAAAACACCTACAATAAAATAACAAAATTTTAGGCTTCAATATATGAGGAATAATATGCTTTTGAGCTGTTAAATTTGGTCCCGTAAAATTTAAAAGAAGTCACTTGCTTATCTTCTTCCAAAGTTTCCTCTTCCTTTTTTTAAGACAAAAACAAAAAGCCAACAACAAAAACTCCGTAAAAACACATTGATTTGGGGTCAGAGGAGGAATGGGATTTTCTGCCCTCTACCACAGTTCTTCCATCCTCTCCATGCAAACAGGCCAGCCTGACACTGCAGGCTTCTCTGTCTGAAGCCTTTGCAGAAAACTTTCTGCTGGGCTGGCATGACACCCTCACACTCTGGGGTTTTCCAGTCCCTGCAGGCCCGAGATACATGCAGGCTCTCAGCCAAGAATCAGAGGCTGGAGTGTGAAGCTGCTTGCCAGCATCAAACAGAAAAGCAGATCACTTCAACACAACATCCATGTCTACTAAAGTGTTTCTTGTCTAAGAGCAGAACGCAGTAGCAGGAAAAGAACACCCCCACTGGGATGTCCTGGGGTTACACTCCATTTCCACCCAAGAGCCCACATGGGGAGATCCAGTTTCCATTCTGATGCTGAGAGGTTTTCCTGAAAGCAACAACAAATCCCTTTGTAATGAAAATTGCAGGGTCTGAGAACAGAGCCCTAACTTCCCAGCTAGATGCTGAATGGCTTCTTCCTTCCCAATCTGAGCCACTCTTGCAGAGGTCACCTGCCCTTCTGTCTCTGACCTCATCTGCCTAGCGGCCATTCAGGGCAGAAGAGCCTGCTGCCCAAGGGCCTCAGCAAGGTTGGTGCTTCAGGCAAGGGGTGTCTGACACTTTGCTTGAAACAGGGCAGAAAAGGCTTTGAATTAAAAACAATGAATGAAAAATCGCAATGAAATAGGTCATGATAAACAATAATAAAAAGAACACATAATAGCAAATAATAAAATGATTAAGGAAAAATAATAAAAATAATAAGCTAATAAAAGCAGTAGAATAATGAAAAATAATACTGAAATAATTTCCTCCTTTGACTATTAATCCTCTTTTCATGTTTTCTGAGGTTAATGAGATAGTGACTAGTTAGCCAATGAATGAGTAGTTTTCTTGTGCATCATTAACTGTGAGGGCCCTTTTTAAGCATACCCCAGTGCTGTGGCCTGTTATATGATATATAATTTTAATAACGGAAAGACAGGTTTATTTATCTCTTATGTCTTGGAACAGTTATTTCCTTTAGACATGAAACTATATAAAATATTTTTAAAGTCTCAAATAAATACAAACGAATATTGTCTTTTAGTTAGAAAATTCCCAATAGTCACATCAAGAATCAACCCAGTATTCTAAAATAAATAAATAATAAATAAAATAAAATCACAGTAATAGGCATTTGAATGTACTGTGCTTGAATGTAGATTAGTAAATGACAACCAGGTGATTTATACCACATATCTCTCTTCAAGGCACTAAAATGTTTCAAGGACTGTGTGTAATGTACAAACCGGAGGTCAGCCAGAGAACTGGTGTAGCAAAAATGCAGCAACATTAGAAAGCCAGCCTCTGTCACAAACCTCCAAATTCTTGTTCTTGCCTCATCAGCGTATCTTGCTGCAATTACAGGACCTTTATATTCCCTCTGACAAAGGTCAGTACAATGCAACACCAGCAAAGTGCATGTATTCTCCCAGGATCGTGGGACGTACTTTCCTCCCCTGTGTCTCCTGCCCTCTGTCCCCTTCTCCTCCTCTTCCCTTAACTCAATCTTGACGCTCTACGTAAAAGGTTTAGTGACGGGTTAATTCTCAAGAAATAAAGACTAGCATGTCTCTGGTTGTAAGGAGAGAATAATAGAACATACCTTGGGTAAATTGTGAGATGCTGTGATTACCTTGGCCCAGGTTGAGAAGGTAACCATACCGGGGGGCTTCTGTCACAATGAACCTAAGAGAAAAATGTAGACTGTCTCTGTCCTCCACTTTCAGTATTTTGCTTGTGATCATGAACCCCAAATGGCCGGTGGCCAGAGTACGAAGCGTAGAAGCTCCTTTATTCACCACAATTTGGGGGATACTGTTGTCGACAGCTAACACCTGGATTTTCATCACTTGAGGTCTCCTAGTTTCAAACACTGTATCAGGAAAAACATAGAAGTCAGCATGGGTGCCGTCGGTCACCGTGAAGGAGAAGCTGTCCTCAGTGGACTCTGTGCCGTCATGTTTGTAGCTGATTAAATTTTCATTCAAGTCTTGCTTAGTGAAAACCGTGACAGATCTAGTATTATTGAACAGGAGCTGACCATGAACAGGAACCTGGGTGACAGTGAACTTTAGGAGCCTGTCGGGAGTATCTCTGTCTTCCACGGTGAGTTCGAAGGGAGTGATCAGCTTACTTTCACTTTCACTGACCACCAAGTTGTGGATGGTGACCACTGGCTTTTTGTTGTCTACGTCACTGATGGAGATCCGGAAAGTTCGGAAGACAGGGTTCCGTCCATCGGTGACTTGGAACTCAAAACTGTCCATTTTGACCTCATCCTCAGCTGTGTGGATGTAGTAGATTTTGTTACCAGCCAGCTGGAGCTGAGTGAAAGAAGTGATGGACGTTCCTCTTTGATCTGTGCACTCCAAGTGACCTCTCATAGGAGCCCTGGTAATAGTGAAAACTAAGTTCTCATCAGGACTATTCAAGTCACTCGTGCTTAGTAGGTCTGTGGTAAGAGTGACTTTGCCACCTTCTTTCAAGGATACTCCCTTGCTTACCACATCTGGGAAGACGATGTCAACACTTCCAATAGACACATAAAAGTATCGATCTATAAGGGCATTGGTTCCATCCGTCACATCGAATTTAATGAGGTCTCGAATGCCCTCTTGCCCAAAATGGACATACTGAATTAAATTTCTGTCCACTTCATCCTGGGTAAAATTCATGCCTAGAGTGATATTTTCAAAGACACCTGTAGGTTTTCGTCTCTGTAACAAGCCATGCCCTGGCCCATAACGAATAATATAAACCAATGATTTGTCATCAGAGTCTAAATCAGTTGCCATTAGCATTTTGTTGTTGATAACTTTGGTTTCCCCAATTTCTATTTCTAGCCCATTATTGATGGTCATCCTGGGAGTCTCGTCATCAACAGGGATGACCACAATGAGGGCCATCTTCTCCACAGAGTGCTTGCCATCTGTCAGTTTAATCACAAAACTGTCTTCTCGAGTCTCAGAGTCATCGTGCTCATAAATAATGCTGGAACTCTCTATAATCTGGTCCAGGGTGAAGCTTTCAACCAACACTGTGCCATTGATCAGCTGGTTCATGATGTGACCATGGGTTGGAAAACGGGTAATGGTGAAAGTCAAATCATCTGGGGGAATATCAGCATCGGCAGCATTGAGGATGGGCGTGTCGACCACCAGGCTCATGCCTTCCATCACCATGAATTCCCTCATGAACATTTCTGGCTGCTCGTCATTGGTAGGAACGATTACAATGGGGAAAAACAGTCTCTCAGAAAAGTTAATGCCATCAGAACAGCGGAATATAAAACGGTCTTCCACAGGCTCCACCCCTCTGTGAACACTCTGGACATAATTAATGTGTCCTTGCCTGAGATCCTTCAGTGTGAAGGCACTTATGGCAATCCCAGATCTCGACTTCTCTGAGCCTGGTGCTGGAGAAGTGTTCTCTACATAGCCTGACGTTGGCTGGATGACTATTGTGCACAAGAGGTCATCATTCAGGGAGTCCACGTCCTCAGCATTCAGATGGGTTAGGGTTATCCTACTCTTGTCACCTTCTAGCACTACAAACTGCTCACCAATAGAAATCTCAGGGGCTTGGCTGTCCACAGGAAGAATGGTCACCCACACAGTGACACCTTGAATAATACTGCTACCGATTCTCCATTCTTGAGACGTCTCTGACAGACTCAGGTTAAAAGAGTCTGCTTTAGGCAAGAGGCCGATCTCACCGCTGGTGTGGGTATAGACCACAGAGCCCTCCAGGATGTCCCTCTGTGTGAACTGCTCAGCTGGGGCACCATTGACCAGAATTTCCCCATATAAGGGTGGATCTTCCAATAGGAAAGTCAACATCAAGTCATCGGTATCCTGATAGGTCCCCTTAATAATATTGGCAGTGACTTCAGTAGCCCCATTTTCTAAGACATCTAGATAGGATTCCAGAATACCAGCAGGAAGGACTGACATGGGACCTTCCCGGTCCACTGGCCGGATATTCACTCTGAGAGTGATTGGCACCACGTGGAGTCTGTCACTGACCTCCAGGGAGCAACTGTCAGTCAAAGATTCATCCCCATTATTCAGATAGGAAATTCTGCCTTGCTTTATGTCCGCTAAATGAAAGCTTCCTCCAACAGGCAGTGTCCGCCCAGATATTTGCATGTGGCCATGTTTGGGGGCCTGTGTGAGAGTGAAAGAGATGTAGGCCTCATCGGTGTCAACATCATTCACATGCAACTCAGTCTCACTCAAGATGTGATGACCTTTCTCCTCAACAGCGAAGCCAGTGTTGACAATCTCGGGGGGCTGGTTATCCACAGGCTGAAGGTAAAGGGTAAAGATGCCAGGAGCCACATTCCCAGCTCGATCCTCTACCTGGAACTGGAACTGGGCCACTCGAGCTGCTACTCCTAGCTCCTGACCCGGGGGCCTGTAAGAAATCTTATGATGGTTGACCTGGGCTTGGGTAAAATGGGTCACCACAACTGAGGGATTATCAGTGAAGACCAAAGTGCCTAGGGGAGCTGGTGAGTGGTTTTCATCTGTGTCAGTGGGGGGCTGGGTCACTGTGTAGTGTAGCTCTCGGTCATCTGTGTCCAGGTCGGTGTAGTGCAGCCACTTTTTTCTCAGTGGTGTGAGCTGGAATTCCTGTACCACCATTCGAAGGGGACAGCCACTGCCCAGTTCTGGAGGGAGGCGGTCCACGGGATGAATACGTATGACAAACTTCTGGATCCCAGATTGATTAGGGGGGTCGTGGTTATCTTGGACTCTAAATGTGAACTGGTCCATCACTGGCCCAGGGCTGTGGGGCCCAGAGTGCCTGTAGAAGAGCTTTCCATCTGTTATATCCTGTTGCCGCCACTCTGTCACTGTTCGCTCATAAACCGGCCCTTGTTTCTGCCACAGACCCTGCTCTTCCAGGGGAGCATGAGTTTGGCGAAGAAGCAGGTGCCCTGTAGTTGAAAACGGTGGCTCCAGTACAAAACGAAGCTGAGAGTCATCTGAATCCATATCAGTTGCGCTCAGAGTCAAGGGTGGGATAGGCACAGTTTCGCCCTCAGCCAGAGTCAGCCCAGTGTTGGCGTTCAGGACAGGTGGCTGGTCATCCACAGGAACTAAAGTGATGGGGAACAGGAATTGGACCTGGTGCCTGCCTCCTCCATCTGACATGCGCAGCACCAGGTTGTCACTCAGTGAACCGTCCCTATCATCATGCTGGTAGACAACCTGGCCAGCAGCCAGCTCAGCCACTGTGAAGGTCTTGGGAGCAGAGTCGCTACTGTCAGAACCCAAAATAACTAGGTGTCCGTGCCTGAGCCCAGCTACTACCTCCAGTCTCACAGCTTCCAGGTCATCTTCATCACTGATGACCAAGTTCTGGGGTCCACTGCCTACAGGACCCGTAAGCGGCCGATATTGACCCTCATAGAGAACAAGGCCAGTGTTTCGTGTGACCACGGGGGCCAGTGTATTCATGGGCTTCACCACCACCATGAAGGCGAAAGGGTCTGAGGCTGCTCCTTCAGGGTCCACTACCTCCAGCTCCAGTTCAAACAGACGCTCCTGGTCAGAGTCTTCGGAGGGAGGCTGGTAGGCAATCTTCAGCAGGCGCAAATCCCGTTGTGTAAAGGAGGAGAGAGGCAGGCTTCGGTCATCAGTGCTCACCAAGTAGCCCTGCCCAGGCTGGAAGGCAGAGGTGAGGTTGAAGATCAAAAGGTCTGGGTTGGATTCAGCATCCTCCGCCGCCAGCATGTCTGGAGTCAGAGCGGTCAGAACAAACTGGTCCACCTCCATCATCATCATGGCCACAAAACTGGGTTTGGGTGCAGTGTTCTCCGCTCCTCCCCGGATCCTCACAAGCACCTGGAAGTGCTCGCGTTTTAAAGCTGGGCTGCCCACAGGAGCCCCTCGCTGATGTAGCTCCACCACCATAGGCAGCCAGTCCCTGTTAGGCGAGCGACTGGGGGCAGTGTGGCGGTAGCGCACTCCTAGCTCCTGGAATGCTTTGCAGTCCACCAAAAGGGTCTCCGAGGTACCCCCCTCTCTGACCCCTCCCTGGACCTGTGGGTAGTGGAGGAGCTCCCCATAACGAGGCAAAGCGCTCAAACCTGACAAGATGCCCACGCGGCACTCCTCGGTCTCGGGTTGGTAGGCGAACTCTAAGCTCCGAGCGTCCAGCGCATTGCTGGTCCCTAGCAGTTCTTCCACGACCAGAGGTAAGTTCCGAGTCACAACTTCCAACTGAGTGAAGACCACTTCCACCTCTAGGGCCAATGGCAGCACTATCGCCCCTCCAGGAGCATCATAGCGCAGCTGCAGCCGGACGCGGTCGCGGGAAGGGCTGCGAGCACCCAGGTGCGTGTAGCGCACCTCGCTCGGGCCGTAGTCGCAGGCAAAACGCTTCGGACTCAGGCGGCCAGGCCTCTGGGCCAGCGCGTCGTTGTCTAGCACAGTCACCGCGCAGCGGTCCCCTGGCTGCACCTGCAGCACCAAGTCACGCAGCGGATCCAGCCAGACTTCGCGACCGAAGGGCACCCGGACCCCGTGGTTCGCCACCACTATAGCTTCCTCCGCAGGGACCCCTGAAGCCCCGGAGAGACCCGGCGACAGAAGTGCTGCGCCGTGGGCAGCAGGCTGTGTGGAGACTCGGCTTACCAGTGACAGGAGCAGCAGCAGCAGCAGCCTGGGCGACTGTGTGGGTATCGGCTGGAAGCTGGAGGACTTGGCTGTCCTGCGTGCGGGGATGGCCATCCCGGGAGTCCCTGTCGTGTGCAGGGTCCTGGCGTTACAGTTCCGACAGTTCGCCCAGCGAGAATGCAAAGGTAGTCTGGGTGCAGGCTTCTAGAGAGCCCTCTGGGAATGGTCGCGAACTCGGCGCGGCGCTTGCGGGATCCTCCCAGTGGCAGGGCAGGACCAAGAGGATGGGCCAAGCGCTTGGAGCCACAATCCAAGATGCTAAACAATTCCAGTGCGTCCCGAGCGTGTGGCAGGCAGCAAAGTCTGTACTTCCCAGGTCCCGGGAACTCGGGCTTTGAGGGAAATCCCACCCCTTGCACACCCCCCCCAACTCCAATTCTCCCAGGGGCCCAATCACTGATCCCTGGAGGAGGCCCTGAACCCAGGGTTGGGTAGTGACTGCTGTCAATCAGCTCTCAGGCGGGGAAACTGCGCAGAGCTGAACTGAGAGAGGTGCGTCCCACAGGTTGGTCGAAACTGAGCGGAGTCTGGAGCTGCTTGCCTGAGGACAGACCTGGTGAGCTGCAGCCCGCGCGGCTCTATGGACTCCCGTTTTCAGGTTCAGGTCCGAGATTAATCCAATTCAGTCCCCCTCCCTAGTCATTGAAATCCCTCCCAGGATGGCCACTTCTCGCCGAAACTTTCAAAGCGGGGATAGCAAAGTTGAACACCTTATCCTCTGAGTTTAAATAGGAACCCAGACCACTTTGGGAAGACGGAGATTTTCAAAAGGACAGGGAATTAAAAGCCAGACCTAGCTAGCTAGACCAGGTTGCAACCTTCACCCCCCAGCCCTCGCTGATTTCACCCGTATTTTACAATGGACACAGCCTGCGGGTTGGTGGGTTATTGCAAGCCCCTCCTTTGCAACCAAAGTTCACAGAGGTAAAGTGGGGGTGGGGGGGTGGGGAAGGCATTTAGAATGTGTGAGAAATGCAGTCTGATCAGAATCGCTAGTCTCCCACTGGAGAAGTTCCAGAGAATGTAGAATGTAGCCCCGGGCTGTCTCAGGCTACCTCTTAGCTAGATAGCTGTCACTGCAGACACGCTCTCCGTTCCCTTCTCAGTAAGTACAAGTACAAGCTAAACCCACCTGTCAGCGTCACAATTCTTTTCACTTTGAGAGAACTGATAAAACACCCGGAGGGCGAAGAAGAGTTTAGATAGATCTCCTTTCAGCCAGCCGAGTTTGAAGCCCGAGACTGAGCGCTTCCTGCCCCTTGCGTTGGTCGGTCAGGTTTCATCGGTATGCAGATTCCCCTTAAAAGGTTTTCCTCTCTCTTCCCTGCAACCCAAACCCCCTCACAATCAACACCCAGCAGTTTTCAATGGGTTTCTGGGTAGTCTTGCTTATCACGTCGAAACGCTTTTCCCAACAATACAAAAGTGACTATGAAGCAAGAATTTGGAATAATAGCCATCCATTCCTTTCCTCTTCAATAAAACACCGAATTTGGAAAAGAGGGGTGTATGAGGAACCCTTTTAATTTCAGTCGAAATGAAAGATGCGAGATTTAAACGTGGCGAGTTTTAGGAAGAAATGCCAATCACTGAAACCCTTCCTGTTGTCAGTTTGAGCGCAGCAAGCTTCGGAGTTTAATTCTTGCCTGATGTATTTACAGGTATGTTTCCGTCCGGAGCAGTAACTTCATTGATAGATTTTGCCGGCAAATCTCAGATTCTGTTCCAAGAAGCCTTCTGGCCTTTGGTCTCTGAGAACCAGAGACGGGGGGTTCTGAAAGTCTTCTGAAAAAGAAGGGAGACATTTATGCAAACAAACCAGTAAAACGTAGTTAGAAGAACCCTAGCCTTGTTCTGTGTGTTTTGTAGTGTTGGGGAGCCTTCAATTCCGACTTACATAAAACAGTTTATTACAAAAATAGAAAGGACACGGCCAGTACTTGAAACATGTGAGAAAATTCCCATCCCACTCCTGGCCAATTTCCAATTCTCTTTGATTTAATTATTTTATACTTTATCATGGTGATTTATGGTTTCTTTTGGAACTCAAATGGCAACGACATGAGAATATCCCATTTTCTGTTTGCAAATACACAGGAAGATGTCAAATGGAGCAGATCAATTTCAGAATAAGAGTCTTTCTGTATCATATTCTAAATTCTAGTTATTGAAAAAGAAGTCAAATAGAAGTCAAGTGTCCTTACTCAGACTGTGTATGTGTGTCAGTGTGTGTGTGTCTGTGTGTGTCTGTGTGTCTGTGTGTATATATGTGTGTGTGTGTGTGTGTGTGTGTGTGTGTGTGTGTGTGTTCTGGCCTGGCGGAGAGCCACAGCCTGACCCTTGATGGTTCCCAGTGGCTCCAGGCTTTTCCTTTCTTCCTTTTAAAGTCCGACAATGTTTGATTTGCCAGCAGTGATAAGATCAGTATTTGAAGTATGGTCGGACGCCTAAAGGGCAGTGTTCAATATTTTGTTTCATGCTAAGAACACAGGCTCAGGTTTATTTTTAAATGGCCTAAGGAGATCAATAAATGGAATTCTTTTGTGGTTTTTGATTTTAGCCTTTCTTAACTGGAGGAATGGAATGATTCTTTGGAATTATTTTTTTTAATTAAAAATCTTAGTTTTTTTTTTTAATCAGACAGCTAACAATACAGAATTGTTTAAATATATTTTATAGTCATGATCATTGCTAAAGCAGTAAAATATTACATTTTCATCAGAGAGAAACTATTATTGATGCTTTGAGTAGCAGCTCAGCATTAAAAGATATCTGCCTAAATTAGCAGGGAAATATCATTTTCCGGAAAACATCTTAAAAGTGATAAAAAGTTAACAAATGTATATTTAAAAATCTAAGTTTAATTCTTTATCTCTTATTTCTTAAGACTTGTACTACTTCTTGTATATAATCCATATTTATCCTAAATATTTATCCTAAATATCCTAAAGTTTATCCTAAAAATTCCTTAGGATAAATTCTTAATTTTTTTTCCCACTTCTTAGAAAATTCACCACAAACTTAAATTTACTTATTTCTGAAACCCAAAAGATTTTCCGGCCTAAGGTTAAGCACCAAGAAATTTATTTCCTGAAGTAAAGGAAGTCTTTAAGATGCAGGCCAGATAGTCAGCTGGGACTACAAAGCCAAGCTGGTGCTAAGGGAGTAGCTGGTTAAATTTGTGTATTACAGTTTTCATTATAGAGTTAGCTTCAATCTTCTTATAGTCTTCTATTGGATCTTGAACTCTATTAGAGTCTCAGAGGCACTTTAAAAATATGTGCAGCCTTCCTCAAGAATCCATGGTTGATTGACTTCAGGATCCTGCCTGCAAACCCCAATCTGTAAATGTGCGTGCCCCTTATGTAAAATGAGTATAGTTTGTATATGATTTATGTGCATACTTCCATATATTTAAATCACCTCTAGTTTATTCATGGTACCAAATATGATTTAAATGTGTAGCAAGATGTGCTGTTTTGTTCATAGGACATAACTACCTGTACATGCTGAGCTGAGACACAAAGGTTTTTTTGAGTATCTTCAGCCAGTGGCTTGTTGAATGGATGGATATGGAGACCCTGGATTCAGATGGCCAGCTGCACCTGAGACAAAAGATTGAAGCTTCGCGCTAGGCACTTGCTAGTTCTCTACAGAGTTGTTTTGTTTTATTTGTTTGTTTGTTTGTTTTTGAGCAGCTTCAAAACTATGACTTTCCCACAAACACAAAACTGACTGGTTTCAGAGAAGCAGGAAAGGAGAACAAACAGGGCTGACCTGATTAACCTGGAGGTGGCTCCTTCCCCCCAGCTAAGGGAGTTACAGCAGGTAGACTTCTCTTTCCCAACCTAGATCTCTAAAAGGAACTCTACTCTTGAAGTTAAATTCCTTTTCTATTCTGAGTCTGCAGATTTATAGGTGACTTGCTTTTTTTATACCCACTTCTTATTTGTTCGTTTTACTTTTATTTCATTTTCTGTGCATGAGTATTTTGTCTACATGCATGTCTATGCAGCCCCTGGTGCCTGAGGTGGTCAGATCCCATGGAACTGGAGTTAAAGATGGCTGTGAGCCTCCGCCATGTGAGGGCTTGGAAGCACGTCACTGTTGTGAAAGGGTCTTAGCACAGTTTTCATCTTGCTCATCCTTTACTTACATTAAGATACATTCTTTCCCAAATACTCAGGAAATAATGTTTACAATGCATTCTTTAACAAGCTTTTAAAATTAAAATAGTTCAGACATATTTCACAGCATCTTTGTAAGGTAGCCAACTAGAGTTTTCTGTTATCTTAGCAGCAAACAACAGAAACTGACTTTGGCAGAATTAGATATTGGCTCATTCCCATAACTCTAGGAAGATATAGAACCAAAAGCCAAGAAAACCACCAGCAAGATGCTTTTTGGGGCTAACACAGTGACCACCGCTGGACATTGGTCCTTGTAGGTGACAATGTCTAGCTTCAATGTGAATCAACCACTCTGAAGCTGCTGCACCCTCTCTCTGGGACTTGGGATTTTACCACTAACCAAACTGGTTGCTTTGTTCCTGTCACGGCAAAATTCAAAGGTCCGGGCATAACTGATTGTCTAAGCTTAAGTCTTAAGCCACATAGGCATGGAGAAGTGAACCTCTAATCTCTTTTGGTTTCCTGGTGTTGAATGACTTTCTTTACTACTTATATTTCTATCGAGGGAAAAAATTAATAGCTTCAAAACTGAGTTTCCTAAGAAGTGGAAGGAGGTTGTCATTTAGGAGAGCCAAACAGGATCCCTGATTATAACAGGATGGATATCAACTACACAGCTTCATATTTTATGCTTGAGAAAACTAGCCTGGGGTGTGGTGATTTTTTTCAAGTTTGCATAATTACTGTCAAAATTAAAATTAAATAAATTAGATTAAATGGAAATAAGTGGAAATAATTACCACTGAAACCATCTAATTACACTTGAGTTTCCTTATTTGAAATGCTAGTATGAGAGTGTTTTAGAACTTGGACAATTTTTTTTTCTTTTTTTCAGATTGTAGAATACTTTCTCTATATATAGTGGCAAAAACACAAAATGAAGTGTGTTGGGGATGTGTTCTGGAAGTTTATTTTTAGTTATATATAAAACATTTGTTTGCTGTACTGTTGGGTGAGAGACAGACTAGGTCTTGGTATTTTATATTGTCTACAGGTGTTGGATTTATGTGGGGAATGTTTGATTGCTAATGATCTGCACGTGCTATCAGTAGAACACCCAAGGAGTTCTGGATCAATAGAAACACCTGAGCTGGGACGCTCAGGGTTCCACTGTCAAGTACGGTGTTTGCCATGATGGTGGTTTCCCTCTGCTGAGGTCTGGTGGGGATTGTCCTATAAATATGCCTCCTTGTCATCCTTGGTGAGCCAACATACCAGCATACTACTACAAGGGATACACATATAAAACAAAATTCATTTATGTACTGTATACATCGTATACACATAAACTGCAAGTAACTTTATACAGTAATTTTAACGCACAAGAGTTTTGATGGTGACTGTCACATGAGGTCAGATGTGGAATTTTCTGTTTGTGACATTCTCCCAGAGCTAAAAATATTTGGCCTTCTGGAGCATTTTATACTTGGAGCTTTTAGACAAGACATGTTCAACCTCTCTCTAGTAGTTTACTCCCCCTTTTTCTTACCCAGAATGGGGCAGAGGGAGGGAGCCATGCAGAGTAGAGGAAAAAGTTCCTTGGTGGCCCATCTGCTGACAGGCTTTGAAAGTGGGGATTATAGGATTCATACCACTGGCAGACTACTATGGGATCTACACAATTGAGATGCCCTTCTTATCATGATGGAGGAGGAGAGGTAGTTAGTCCAGGCTGCAGTAGCTTCAGAAGGCTGAGCTGATCTGAACCACAATAAACACCCAGTGCGGCCTGAGTCAACATTAAGCCTTTCTTTAAGCATTCTTTCCTTAGTTTTATTTTCCCCCAATTTTTGGCTGTATATTTGCTAAGATATTTTTTAAACCAGTGATCCCAGGGCATTAAAAGTCACAGATTCTCCATCTGCAGACTTTCAAGAAAGCTCAGATTAAAGTAGAATTCAAACAATTTGAACAAGAGATCATCCCTGGGCTAAGACCAGAGAAAGTAAACAAAAAGCAAATAAAGAACAAAGCCCTGCTTTTACTGAGTTTTTAAAACTTTGTAAAATACTACCCATGAATACTTTAGCATGTTTCTTACTGCAGTTTTGTTTTCTGATTGTTGTTATAGGTGCCCATTGAAGTATCCACAGTGCCCATGGGAATATCAAACATTGAGAAAAGGTCTCTCTGTTTTTTCTTCTCTCAGAAAGAATTTGGTTCTATAAAAAAAATTCTAAAAAGGGGGAAAGCTTGTTTGCAATATAAGTTGAATATGAGAGTAAAATAGCTTATATTTCTCTCGAGGGAAAACATTAAGAGCTTCAAAACTGAGTTATAAAACCATAGCATATGAAACAAATGCAGATTCTTAGCTTAGAAATTACTGTTCAAATGAATCAGCTTTGATAATGATTTCATTGTCAGTTAACATTTTCATCAAAATATTCTTTGTTTTTTATTTTAAATTAATTCCTAAACTTTTTTTTCCCCCTGAAATTTCCCAGCCCCAATTTATAAAGTTCATCTGTTTGGTTCATAAAAGCAGGAGCACCGAACTGCTTCCATAGGTCTCCTCAGCCCTGGAATCTTCTAGAAGGCATCTTCAAGTCCACTTTCCACTCTCTCCACCGGTCCAGACTGCAGAATGTCTTTATGACATCTGTAACCGATTGTCCCTTGGATTGCTGCAACATTGGAAAGCTCTCCATGCCCCGGGGTGTAAGGCTCCCGCTGTAAGACTATACTTGTGACAATGCCCATGCTCTGTGAAGCCCCCAGTTGCTTCCTTGCGATTTCCATCTCTAGCCTGAAACTGACTCTTTCTACTGCATCTTCACACGTTGGTTGTCAGGAATTTGCTGTCAGCTGTCGCTTGCACACTCTCTTTTGTCCAGACCGAATATGGCTGCTTCTCTCACCTGCTCCTTGAGACAGGTCTTGGAAGCCCTGTTTTCTGTCTTGAGCGTCCATGAATGGCCGACCTGGGAGATCAAATGGGATTACATATATACATGATGGAGTTCTTTGTGGTTCAAAGCTAAATCAGGGGAAATAGGTTCCAATCTCCTGTTAATGTATTTTGAGTGGCAAAGTGAATTGAATGGCAGAAAGAGCTCCATCTCCACTTTCCCCTCCTAAATTATCAGTGCTTAACAAAACAGCTGCCTTTATTCCTTATTTCATTTTATTCTGTTAAGAAAGAGATAGTCTAAACTATGGACGGTACAAAACCATTATCAGATTTGTTGAAAAGATGATAGATTATTTTAAGTATTTTGGTTAGCTGCCCTTTTGTTTTTTTTTTAAATATTGCTACAATTTCAAAATTGTATCCTAGTAACTAACCCAAATTAGAATGAGTGCTATGTAAATAAAGATATTTATGACAGTATTACTGAGAGAAAGAGCACAAAGAAAATTTGTCTAGATATTGGAAATGCATGAAATTCAATTGGTGTATGTATACGATGAGAAATATGTCAAGAGGAAGTATAGGAAATTTTTATTTATCATGCGCACGGTGTCTGCAATGTGAAAGTAAAACACATGGATAAGAAGTGGAGGGCTGTGCAAAAGTAATTTAATTAATATAATTATTATTGGAGTATATTGATAGGTTTCTGAATTTAACTATTCATTCTCTAAAATATGTAGATGAAATAACTGGAGAGTGATATTTATTTTGGCTCAGGGTTTTGATGGTATTAGTTCCTAACAGTTTGGCTACAGTTGCTTTTGAGCCTGTCTGTAGTAATGAAGGGTGCCATGGCAGGCATGTTCTGTGGAAGCGAACATGAAGAAGGGATGGAATTCCCAGTATCCCTTGAGGAACATGACCTCAGGGAGCAGGAAAACAGCCGCAAGGTCCTACCTCCTGTGTATTCTTCCCACCGCCCCTCAACAGCACTACAGACTGAAGATCAAGTCTCAAATGCACGGACTTTGCAAGACCCATTGAAAACAATATAGTAGATGGTAATTCCAGGTTTTTAGTTGACACACCTGTTGAATTTATAGTAAAACCTTTTAAAATTGTAGGACTGATTTAGATGTGCCTCAAAAACATTATCAAAGTCACTGAAGGATGAACTGAGGTTCCACTCTTGAGCTGAATTTGCACAATAATTCAGATTGTTTCGGCAGAAGCTCACTGGTTTTTGTACCTACACGGGGTGTGAGATGTGCAGTATGTGCCATATTTATGATCCTTTGCATCATTACAATAGTGAATTAACATCCCTGAGGTATGACCAACAGGCATGTATTTGCTTTTAAAATAATGTCAATATACATGTTTGTTTGCATAACGAGTATATTTAATATGTGAATAAAAGTCCACTCTACTTTTATGTCATTTGCTTGAAATGAACAGGGAATGTGCTTAAGACCAGTCAATCCTATGAGTCTAGGCCTATTGCCATAGTCTTTTTCTAGAAAGTGAGTTCTTTGATTGGAAGCAGTATAGAATGCTCTGACAAGGGCTAAGGTCCTCTAAAGCCCATAGGTGCTAGTTTCTACACAGCATTCAGAAGCAGGTTACAGAGAAAGCAGGGGCTGGGAAGGGGTTGTGAAGCCTGCATAGCACACAGAACCATCTTGAGAAACAAACCATAGCCTCCCATTCCTCCAGCAACCAGTTGTAGAGAACTACCCAGGAGTTGCAGTCTGAGAAAGAGAAGGCAGTACACCAAGAGTGGGGACCACAACATCAGCCCTTTCCTCGTGTGACCTTCTTAAGCTAAAATGTTAACTTTACAATTAAAAATGTGTTCATTTGACTTTAAATGACTAGATATCCCATAATATTTCTAAATATAGTGGTATTAATAAAATACTCACTTCTCCTGAACATAAGATCTGAAACATGGAGTGGTTGATGTCTGTAGTGTCCATTGGAGAAAAAACTGATTTTCCTCTCCCAGCAGTTATAAATTAAAGTTCTGTTGTTAACCTTTACCTTAGTGGCTAAGTTTACATTCTTTCATTCATTCATTTTAAAGATAACAAAATAATATATAACAAGATACAGCAAAAACTATCACTTTTAAAGTCAGACAAGACAGACCAACAGAAGGAAAAGCCCAAGAGAGGACACAAGAGTCAGAGACCCACTAATTCGTATGTCCAGGAATCCCTTAAAACACTAAACTGGAAGCCATAAAATATGTGCAGAGGACCTGGTGCAGACTGGTGCAGGCCCTGTGCATGCTGCTTCAGTCTCTGTGACCTCATATGAGCTTTGCTCACATTGATTTAGAGGGCCTTGTTTCCTAGGTGTCCTCTATCCCATCTGGCTCTTACACTTTTTCTGCCTCCTCTTCTACGGGCTTCCCTGAGCTCTGATGGGAAGGAATTGATGGAGACATCCTATTTAGGGCTGAGTGTTCCAGTGTCTCTATCTGCATACTGTCTGGCTATGGGCCTTTGCAGTTGTTCCCATCTGCTCCAGGAGGAAGTTTCTGTGCCGATGGCTGAGCAAGGCACTGATCTATGAGTATAGCAGAATGTCATTTGGAATCATTTTATTGCTACATTTTTTCCTTTTCTGTTTTTTTAAACAAGTATTGTTTGATTTTGCCCTAGTTCCCTGGGCTATCTAATCTCTGGTTCTTGGTCATCCTAAGTAGTGTTGTATCTGGGTTTGTCCTATGGAGTGAGCCTTAAGTCAAGTCAGACATTGGTTGGTTACTCCTACAAACTACGCCACCACTGCCTAGCGTATCTTGCAGATCATATACCATAGCAGATAAAGAATTGGTGGCTGGCTTGATGTTTATGTTTCTATTTTGATATTGTGCATAGTACCTTCTTATAACATAAAATATTTAAAAAATATTTTAAACAACTTAAAAATTAAAAAAAATATAAAATAACTTACCTTAAATCTTATTTTTTCACAATTGTTGGTTCATTCTCATATCAAATTTAATCATTTTGTTTTACAATATTTATTTTTAATTCTTGAGTTACTCATTTTATGTGTAGAGTCTTGGAACAGAGCCCAGGTCCTCTCAGCAAGTGCTTTTAACCACTGGCTGAGCCCTCTCTTTAGTCCTTTATTTCACAATATTTATGAGAACATATAAGTTTTTCACCTCCCTTTCCTTAAAACCTACAAAGTTTCAATAGAATACTTGGTGACTGTAACAAGAGTGAACCATACAGAAGCACATCCCTTTAAAACTTCTTTTAAAAAATTTAAATTTCTTTGAGTTTGGAGCTGACAAACTCATTGTTTTCTGTAATGTTGACAAGATGTCAGTCATTCACATTGATTTTTTTTTAAAAGAAAAAAAAACAAAACCTCACAACCTCACATTTTACCTCCTTTTCCATTGTTTTCCCTTATAACTTCTGCCTGGGCAGATGATGATCAATATATAGCATTGATAAAACCAGTAACTATTTCCTCTATCCTTGTGATTCACGATTTTAGCCTTAGACATGATGATTGAAAGTTTACCCCTGTACTTAAGGATTTACTTTTAAAGTTAGATATATCATCCCAATAAGACATTATACTGAACAATTAGGGAAGTAAGGATAGCCTGTACTTGATGGATCTTGCTGGGTGAAGACTATGATTGTTTAGAAATTAGAGCAAGGGGGAAGGTCAGTGAAGCAAGAAGGAGGAATGAGGAAATGAGTGTTGAACTCAATAGAAAGATTAATTTGGACAACTGAAGAAAAACAGGAGCGCATCAAGGTTAAGGGTGCATATATGAGCCTATTCAGAGCTGTGGTTAAACCTGACGTGTAAGAATAGATGATTTTTGTGGTATAAAGGAGAGTATTGATAAATAGGCTGGTATGTTCAGAGTTTTGTAAAAGAAAAAGAAACAGTTTAAAGAGTTGAAAACTAGACTAGTGGTCAGTAGAGATTTCCAAAGTAATTTATAAGTAATGGCCATGTTTAGGAAGGTTGCTATGACAGCCAGCTCTCTTCAGGGTAAACATAGTGCCCTAGGAAAGCCATTGTGATGGAATGGATAGGATTAATGGGTGGACAAAGGGCTACAGAAATAAGGTGAGTAGGGGAGGCTAGGATGTTTGGAGATAAAAATGTATCCACAGCCAGTAATTTGAATAATTGATTGTTGAATTCTTACCATGTGCAAAGGATTATGTCGGACCAGGCAGCTTAGTGAGCCTGGTCTTGGTGAGCCTCAGAAGCCGCTTTCTAGCTGGAACAGTGGAAAACTCAGCTCCTCAGAAGCAGAAGTGGAATGTCAGGCTCTAGAATGTACCATGGATCAGATAATAGAACTCAAGGTGACACAGGACAGAGACTTCCCCCAAAGTTTTCTAAAGAGCTGCATTCATGTAAATACATGCATGCCTATGTCAAACATGCTGGATCAAAGGAAAGAGAGCTGTAATTTTATTATACACAAGACTGTTAAGTTTCTTTGACTTATTCTTAATACAAAGCTATGAAGTACAAAGATACATCTGCTGGGGCTATAGAGAGCAGGCATATTGTCTCACACTTCATGGACAGTTCTTCCTCCAGGTCTTCACACTATTATTTTATACTTTGGAATAATGTAATTACTTTCCCTCTTACATTCTAGAAGCTGGTAGCTTTTTTTTTTCCCCATTTCAATTATGTAGTCAAACAAATATTTTTTGGCATATTTATACATATTCTTCTGAATTCCTCAAGAGTCATGCATGTTCGTGTCTGTCTGGCTCTGTTTTTGAGATTGGCTTTACAGTGTGGGCAGATTGCAATTGTACACATTAACACAATTAAGCAAGCTGAGTCTTAACTCAGAAAAAAATATATCCAGGGCTTCTTCTCTGTTTTTAATCTGGAAACAGATTGCTTTTTTGTTAAGACAGGCATATAATGGTAGAGGAAGGTTATCCTTTTTCCTTCACCTGTAGTGGGATATTTGACTTTGTGACTGAAAGTCTGTGCTTTCCAGGACATAAACCTCACAGCCCTCATGGTACCATGTCCCAAGGGATGCTACTATAGGCACACCAGAATAATGCCTGAGATATAGGGTGTGCTGTGCTGGCTTCTGAAGGAAAGCAATTAAAGAAATAATGAGAATATATACATATAAATATATTAATCTAATGCGTATATATCTAAAACATATATACGCATTAGATGAGTATCATAGGTAATGGAAGCAATTAAACAGCTTTAAAACATTCCTTATTGTAATATAGTATTACGCTGATGTAATCTCTCCTTTCATGTGGCTGAAAACACTTGGTTTACTACAACTATAAATATCAACTGACTTCATAAGCATTCTAGCTGATATTAGATAGGGGAAATCAGCTTATCAAAGGAACTAACTAGTGACAGTTTGTTCTAAATATGACTTCTTTCTTAGAATTTGTTACGTATCTCTTGTACTGGGACACAAATAAAGAAAAACTACTATTAGAATATTAGAACTCTTTTGACCCCAGCATAATAAGCATTTCCACTTCCAGTGGTACCAAAATGAGACAGTAGGTTTTACTAATAGTAAAAAGAGATTGCTTTCAACAGGGATAACACGCATGGTGGGATGGTTTGCATAAGTTCTAGTAACTACCAATAAGATTAAGCAGTCCAATTGAGGAGGAACCAATACAATGCTCTATTTTGTTTGATGGGATTTTGTATGAGTCCCCAGGTCTTTGTATTAGTAAGTCACGTGTTTAATGCTGATCAGCAGGGCGTGAGGATTCAGAGCTGCATTCCCGGCCTTCTTCAGGCTCAGCTATCTCACAGGCTAAGCACTCAGAACAGAGGGCTGATGTGACTGAATCTATCATGGTGGAGCTGTCCCTAGAAGGAAGCATGGTTACTGGAGTCCATCACAGAGGCTTAGAAGAATGACCTATTCTTAAGGAAGTGAGAAGTGACATTTCCTTTTCTGTGATTAGGGCAGGGCAGCCTCTTCCATTATAGAGAAAATGAGTGTTAAGATTAAGCAAAGCAGTGGATTCCACAGGTAACTTTGGCCTGGTTAAAACTTTTCCCCAAACTGCTCTGTGATTTGAAGTTCACCTTACCTGACCTTTCCTTGTTCCCTTTCACATCTGGTGAAACACTGTCTTCTTCCCAGTCCCTTGATCCGTCTCCTGCTTTGGTGTATCGCTTGTTTGTCTAAGCTGTCTGTGCCTCAGTTCCTCAGAAGACCTAAGCTGTTATATCCTTTGTGATTGTGGCTAGATACACAACTGTATCGTCAACACACCCAAGGCTTGGCTATTTTTCTGCACCTTTCATGGCGCTGATGGCGGCAAGGCTCCTTTCTCTGCCACTTTAGGGTCCGCTGTCCAAATTCTACTCAAATCCATATCTCATGAGATTTAGGGGTGGAGGAAGGCTACTTGAGACTATCACCAATCCTTAATGAGGTGTCACCAAGACATAATTGAAAGAGTTAGTGGCCCCATCAATTGGGAGTAGAGGGAGGACCTCACTTAGTATGTGAAACAGTGAGGATCATCAATGTAAGATTCTATTAAAAAAATGGAGGTGTGACTTTGGGAGAAGCTGTGCCTGACAACATCACTGTTCATAGTTCTGTGTCTTTGGCTCCATACTTACCAAAGATTTTCAGGCTAATGCTTTCTTTATATTTCTAAACAAGACAAATATGTACAAAAATTAATAAGCCTTCTTGTGAAGTCCTATTTATTTATTTTTATGCCAGCAATGATGGACTCAATTTTCTGTTTTATTAGTTTAATTGACAGTTTTATTAGGATTTTGATCCTTCCCCAGGATATTTTTCTCAGGAGCTCATGTATGTGAACTTTACGTCTGTCACCAGTTTCATCCAGGGAGCCGGGAGCTCAGAGCTGAGTGTCAGAACACCAACTCTTTACAAACTATGTGAGCAAAAGCAGATTCTGATATAGAAATTCAAATGGAATAAGGTCCAGGAACAAAGAGAAGCCAGGAAGAGATGTGTCTTTCAGATTTGATTCTTCTGCCAAATCATACAACCCACCTCATGTTGTCTCAGTTTCCTCTGATTCTCTTCTTTGCCCTTCTGGATTTTGGATTTGAAAGCTCTTAAACCAGGGCAAATCAGCCCCATAACATTGCTCCTAAGCCGTCAGATATACAAGCACACGCAAGCATGTTCATTCGTCCTGTCACTCAGCTCTGTGGCAGAGGGTGGAGGTTAAATGGAAATTAAAGGCACAAAACTCATGTGACAGGGATATGGGCCTTTAGACAGAAATTGCCTCTCATTTGCCCTGCTGTGTTAGCTGATGTTTCCATCTTCCTTCAGGGCTTGGATAGATACATCACTGCCCTCGTGTCTGGTGTCTCTCTCCCCAAATTTCAGGACCTTTTGTATGTATCACTCAGTGGCTGAACCTGGGAGTCCGTCTCTGATTCTCAAGGATTTGGAGGCAAAGGCACTTTCTGGTACAACTTCAGGCAAAATACCATTCACGACATAATTCACTCTGGTAGATTTTACTATGTGAGCACCGATATGACACACCATCAAGTCTGAACACGCACGGGACATTATTGTTGATCCGTGCTGCATGCCTCTGTTCAATCTCAGACTCTGAGAGCGATGCTGACAGTTTGAAAAGTGGATGCACGCTTTAGAGTAGACACAGAACAGAGGTGCCACATGCAGTGTAGGGTACAGAAAATTCCTGTGGAGCCACTGTGGGTTTGCAGGCAACTGGCTCAGTTTTCAAACTGGTCCTTGAAGGTTGGCATCAGTCATTCATTGTATGTGTCACTCATTCACTTCTGTGTGCTTAGCTTTGAATTTATATTGTTTAATCACAATAAAGCAAACCGCACTCAAAGAAAACCACACCGAACCTAGCAAATGGTGTCCATCATTGGAGACCTTGAAATCTAGGCCAAGACAAATGATAACCAAGCAGACAGTGAAGCCCTCAGTTGTAGAATGTTGTATAAATGTTGAATAAAATGATTGCTTTGTGCACTGTGAGGTCTTGACATTTTGTACTGTCTGCAGGTGTTGGATTTATGAGGAGATGTTTGATTCCTGTTATCTACATGTGCTATCAGTAGAACACCTGAGGAGTTCTGGATCAATAAAAACACCTGAGCTCAGACGCTTGGGGTTCTGCTGTCCAGTATGGCGCTGGCCAGGATAGTGATTCCTCTGCTGAAGTCTGGCAGGGTTTCCAACCCACCGAAACGCGTCACAGTCTTCCTTGGTGAGCTGCCCCAGCAGGTGTACAACTACACTCATGTTCATGCTTAAAAAAAAAAAAAAACTTAGTAATCCTCCGTCCCCTTATAATGGAGAAATAGAATGGCATGTGGTGACTTAATGACATATTCTATAACTTAAACACAAAGTGTTGTTTTCACAGTTTTGTTCATGTGACCAATAAAGACAGCGACGTTTAGAGCACCAAAGCCATGGAGAGAGTGGAGATTTCACAGTAGCCCAGGTGATTCCTTTATCTGTGACCAGAAGGAGAAGCAGCCACAGCTGGAGCAGGGTGGACGCTTCAATACTTCAGCAGAGAAACTGAAAAATAGTCAAATAAAATTAAAAATAACACAATGGAAAAAAGATCTCAGGAAAGGATATTTATCTGGAAAAATTGGAGAGAAATTGGGTAATTAAACTGTGGTGTGCTTTAACCCTCTGAGGAAAGTCTGATTACTTTGAATTTCTCGTTTTGGGGATAATGCAGTACTTATGGAGACACAAGGGCTTGAAAAGAGGGTGGTGGAAAAGGAAGGGGCCCACAGCTGTTCAGGACTGTGAACTGTAATTTTCCTACAGTGTTCCCTTTGCTACTACAGACCTATGCCAAAGGCCAATATGCTCATTCCAAGGCATGGTTCTACATAGGCAGTATTAAGATATGAAAGACCATTGCTATCCCATCACATCTTTCCACTCTGTTTAATTTCTAGCTTCTTCCTAGTGTTGATGTTCATGGTTGTAAAAAATTAAATGGACTAATGAGTATGGTTCCTAATGTGAGCTTCAGACTGTGGAATAACAGCTATCCTGGTGTAATGGCCTGTGTCAGGGTCTGTGTATCTATATGTGTGTGTGTGTGTGTGTGTGTGTGTGTGCACGTAAGTGTGCATTTGTGTGCATGTTCACATGTGTATGAGTATGTATACGTGTTCATATGTGTGGGGCACATATATATTCATATACATATGAATATTGAGGCCAGAGGTTGACATCAGGTGTCTTCCTCAATAGCTCCTCACCTTATTATTTCCAAGCAGAGTCTCTCACTGAAACTGGGGTTCAATGATGCGATTAGAACGTCCGTCCAGTGATTCCCTAGACACCCCCTCCCCTCGCTGTATGTAGAAAGTAACTACAGGAGTTAGAATGAGATAGATGAGCTTCTATCTCTTAAAAGATTACTAAACTATTCCAATCTCTTAAGTAGAGCAATTTCCTGAGAAACTATTGCCTTTTGCCCAGGTGTGAGCCCAGTTTACTGGGAGGATGGAGAACGAGGCTCTCATTGGCCGCTCCATGTCCTGCTACTCTATGCTCCTGGACACTGGCTTTTGTACTTAATACAATGTAAATACTATTTATAGAAAAGGCTCATTGTAAATTTAGCATAGACACTTTGAAACAAATGCAAAACTTTTTTTTTTTTAATATCTGCGATTGGCTGAAATCTGTTGTTAAGGACCCTGTGGATACATAGGGCCACCTGTATCGTGTACTTAAAATACAGCTCTCCAAATGTGAGGCTGGGGAGATGGCTAGTGGGTTTCTGCAAGCATAAGGACCTGAGTTCAAGTCTCCAGCAGCCACATGAAACACTGGGCATAGCTGCTCTGGTCTGCAATCCCAGCATTGGAAGGTAGAGAGAGGAGGATCCTGGGAACTCCCTGGCCAGCCAGACTAGCTGAGAGGGCACACACAGAGAAACACAAACACACACACACACACACACACACACACAGCACGCTAGCATATGTTAGAATTTTAAGCCTAAGATTATGTTTCCAATAGATTTTTAAAAAGGATTTTCTGTTTGTTCTTTTGGAAAAAAAAGGAAAGCAATAGTTTCTGGCCAACTTCAATATGAAGACAAAATTGGCTTAGTGATTGCCTCTGGAGAGGAAATGGTTAAACTTGCTTGAGTCTGGAGTTTTCTGTGTTAGCTTTCTTTTTATCTCACTGTGGGAGTGGCTGCTATAAGTAGCCGGGGTCCTGCCTAACCTGTCTGGGTCTCTGTGGTTCACACTGGTTCTCAGAGGCTGAGGGCTTACAGCTGACTCTATAATCTGTCTCCTTTCTTCACTAAGCACAGTCGGCAGATAAAATAGAGCATTTAGAAAAAAAAGCAGTGGAAACTTCTACCCTCTGTTAGCTCTTCCAGGGAGAAAAGAAAAAAAAAATCACGTGCCTATTTTTAAAAGCATGTATTCAAAGTCCCTTACAAAAGAACACTAGAGACTTTTTATTATTGATGTTGTTTTAATTTTTATTCATGTGTGTGTGTGTGTGTGTGTGTGTGTTTTCTGTCATGTGCCTGAGGGGTCCAAAGGAGGGCTGGAGTTGCAGGCTATTGTGAGCCACTTGGATGCTGAGAACCAAACTCAGATTCTCTGGAAGAGTAGTAAACATTCTTAATGGCTGACTCACCTCTCCAGCACCTCCCCCCATTTATTTTTTTTTTTAAAGATATATTTATTTGCCGGGAGGTGGTATTGCACACCTTTAATTCTAGCTCTTGAGAGACAGAGGCAGGAGGATCTCTGTGAATTCAAGGCCATCCTAGTCTACAGAGTGAGTTCCAGGACAGCCAGAGTTACAAGAGAGAAACTCTGTCTTGGAAACCACAAAAACAAATATCCAAAAGATACATTTATTTTTTGCATGTGAGTGTTTGCCTGCATGTGTATACATGTTCCACATGTGTGCTTGGTATCTGTGCAAGCCAGAATAGGTCTGGAATTAGAGTTGCAAGTAGTTATGAGCTTTCATGTGGGAGCTGGGAACTGAACCTGGAATCTCTCCAAGAGCAGCCAGTGCTCTTAATGATTGAGCCATCTCTCCAGCCCCTACTTATTATTTAAAAAAGAATTACTTAACTAATATGTATGCTGATTAAAAGTAGAGCCTGGGCTAATGTATTGTGCTTGCAGATTAGGAAATTCTGGATTAAATTAAAGAAATAAAGAAGGTAGTTAGCATCTGTTTATGCCACGTAGAGCGAGATCTAGAAAGTCTTAAATGCAAAACGTCCATGTCCTCAAGACACATCACCCTAACAGCACATCTGTATTTTTGCCAGGGTGCTCGTCTGAGTTTCATGTCATTGGTAAATGAGTGATTTTTATAGTATTCATAATGTTAAGGGCCCCAAAGTGAGAGAAAACATGTGATTTATATTTTTGAAACTGATTTAATTTACTTAATCTAGTTATCTCTAGTTGCATCTTTTTTTTTCCCTTCAGACCACATAACTTCAATCTTTTATGGCTGAAAAAGAATTCCACTGCGTGGATCAGCCGTATTACCTTCCTTTTTCCATCCCTGTGTCTCGAGCACCTGGTTTGGTTCCATAATTTAGCTACTGCGAAGAGTGTGGCGATAAACACTGATGTGGAAATGTCTGTGTGGTGTGCTGGCATGGAGCGGTGCAGCTGAGCTGTAGACTACTGTGTACTACTAAGGTAGCCTAGGATTGGAAAACTCCGCCTCTTTCCACATCAGAGTGATCTCTAGGAGTTGTCTTTTGTGAGAGTCTAAAAAAGTTTGTCAAAAACTCTGTACTTTAATAGCAAAACAGATGGAGACATGAAACAGTGTTGTTGGGAATGAACTATCCCAGCCCTTTGTACATCATATACGAATCTGGAAAGGCATGCAACGTAAATGCTTTCAGTACATGATGCTCTAAAGTAAATAATCAAACATCCCTTAGCTAAGCCAAGGCTTTCCTGGGGATGCTGTCAGCAAGGATGTGTGCCCACAGATGGGTCCCCCATGCTGGGCTCATCCTGCTGGCTCCTGTAATACTGTGTCTTCCCTGTATCCTCTTTTATCAGGAGGGTACTGAGGCCCGCCCTGGCTCTTAAGCAATGGTGGCAGGTTGCTTGCACCACTTTGTCCCAGCAGAAATCCTCCCAGGGGCTTCATTTCAAAATACCAGTCTTTGGCCATACTCTGTTTTCATAGAGAGCAATTCCAGTCCATTGTGGGATCAGACCACACAGGGTAGAAAGAATGGAGGCCAGGCTCAGTAGGAGCCATCACAGGAGTGTCTAATACACTTTATATCGGCAGAGTCAAAACATCCATACAATCCCCCCACATTTCTTACGATGTCGTTTTAAGTTGTTATGCTAGATAGTGGGCTTTCAGTAAATATTCTGGCCTCGATTGAAATGCAGGCAATGAAACTGTCTATTTTTCTCTTGGAGAAATGATGACATGTAGTTGAAAACGATCATAATTCTATTTAACTCACAGGTGTCAGAATTTAAGAAAAAAACCGATGCATGTGAGTTCCTCCAGGCTGAGGGAAGTGACGTGGAATACACGTTGGGGAAATCGGTGAGTTTAGAAAGAAGCCTTCACCACTTGCCTCAAGAGAAAGGGAAGAGAAACAAGCACTAAGAAGAAACAAAATGGAACATTCAGAAAACCGAGGCTCCTTCCTTTCTCCATTTCATTTCTTAGTCAAGGTCCCGAATAAAGGGAATTTTCTTCAGATTAATGAAATTAAGTTTTCTCTTTGTAACTTGACAAAGGAGTTACAATGTTTTTACTTAATGTCAAGGAAGGTTTAAGAAGCGCCGGAGTTAGTCTCAAACAAAGTTAAAATAACAATTCCAGTCAGGTGTCTCAATCATTACTTGATTTGGTACATTTAAATAAATCATCTTAGGTTTTTAAATCATGAATTTGAACCAAATTACTCCATATCAATACTTAGCTTAACTAAGTAAGTCCTGTTTGAAGATAAATAGGCAGGTTTAACTCACTTTATGTCACCCACAGTTTTATTGTTCTCTGAACTATGAATTTTTTCCCTCACTAGATTTTAGTGACATTATCCTTCTTAAAAATTGCAATCGGTCTTTTTTATTTTTTGTAAATAGTCTTAAAAACAACCCAAAGGTTCAGAAGGGAGTATGCCCTTTGTCTCTATCTTTGCCCTTATATATGAACAGCAGGATCTCTTAAGGTTAAGAACAATGTATTCTTTGCTTTGGCTCCATTATACAACAGGAGAAAATTCAGTGTAATAGAAATCTCTCAACAAATACAAAAACTTTATGGTCTCAGGATGAATTTGAGAGCATTATCTAAAAGCATCTAAGGCACGAGGGTATTATCTGAAAAGCAGTTTATTCTTAAAACATCTTGGATTGACTCTTAGAAATAGGTTGGCAAAACAGATGTGACATGGATAAAGGACATTTGGAGACGACTAGAGCTTTCAAAAATGGTTTCATTTCTATCCGCAAAAGACAAAAGTTCAGGGACCTTTTAAAATGAACCCAGCTAGCAGCAGGAGCATTGATTGTGACCCAATGACAAGATACATTTCTTGCCTGGATATTTAGATTGTGCAGTCCTGTGAGCACGGGTTCATGTGTCAAAGCTTCTCAGTTTAAGCGTAACAACTGATCCGTTAGTGGTTAGTGGATATGAGATGTGCTGATACACATCTCCAAGACTTCATTGCTAGAGATGTAAAGAAATTCAAGCCTAGTCCAGGAATTAAAACATCTATGGAAATTCTCTTTGTCTTTCATCAGTTTTCATTCTGATGAAATCAGAGTCTTCTCAGGAGACAGATGGGACCGCAATACATAGCAGCCTGGGCAGTGGTGTTAAAATGGCATTAATTGGAAAAGGAGTCTGAAAGGATGTCCCACATCTGTGCAGGAAAGCTAGTTATCAAAGCGTGGATTAAATGATGTTATCGGAGTCAGGATTCAGAGCATTAAAAAACAAACCGTGAAAAGGAAGCAGCAGTTATCCTTTGATCGTTTCTGATAAATAAGTCTTGATTTTTTCCTTAATGAAAATAAGATACTGTAAAAAGCATTCAAAAGTATTTAAACAGCATGAAAGACTGTTCCCGGGAAAAGTAATTAAAAGTAAAGTGATAGTGGAACGTGACTTAGATTTGGCTTCAAGCGAATGGGATGTGTTTACGATTCTGCCTCATTAAGTCTATACTCACAGGGAGAGGAGAGAGATGATGCTAAGCCAGGGTGATTTGGAACAGGAGACGCTGATGGTCTAAATGGGTAATTGCAAAGGTAGATTTGGGGTTCACTTATATAAGGGGAATGTTGGAAAAACTGAAGGAATTTAGTCTTTTCACTGAGGATGTTCCCAGAGAGATTAATAAGGGGTGATTAATCATGGGAGTGAAAAGCGGAAGTGGAGGTACAGTAAGAAGGAACCTATTAGACTAATGTCTGTAAGAGAATCATTAGATTACAGATATTTGACCAACTTGAACTTATACAAAGACTCTCGATATGGTTCGGTCTAGTAAGGCAAAGAATCAGCAACATTTTGTATTTGAATGATCAGCGAAGCAGTGAATTCCACAGAAGACGAGGCAGACTGCTTCTGTAGAACCACGCAGGAAGCAGAGTGGATACCACTCAGTAGACTTCATGATGATTCGTGATCTCTGGAAAGGCCGAGTTAAGAGCGGAATAGAGAAGCAAGGATGATTGGAAACAAGGAATACGTGGATAATGGTGGTTGTGGCTGTAGATACTTCTATACAGTTCAGACCCTCTGCCTAGAGAATTAATTGGTGCTGCCCACAAGTGGATGTGCCTTCCGATACCAGTGAAGCATTAGGACAATACCCCATGATTAAGACTCTTCCGAGGTGATTATAGGTTGTGTCAAATGGACAGCTGAAATTAGTTCATCCTTGTTGTGTTTTGCTTAACTGACTTTCTCTGTGAGAAAGGAGCAACACTAAGGTTCACATTTGACTAATTATAAAACCCATTGTTCCACTACTTCCTTCTCTGAAGGTGAAAAGCTATTTCTTTAGTTTTATGCATGTTTCCACTCTCATTCTTTACATTAGGGCACTCAGAATATAAGTGAAACTGTCTTAAAGGTGTTCCCATCTGCAATTAAGAATGAGAGCCAAATTTACTATCGTGGTGTTGATTGTATTCGTTTGAATTCCTGTCTCTGGTTTGGCTGCCAGCCTGAAGTACTTACCTCCAGGTTGGGACCTCTGGTGGTGTTTTGCATTGCAGGACATTGCCAGGGCTTCGTATGAGCTCCGACAGGAGCTGGCAGATGCTTCTGTGGCCCAGAAGGAGATCTGTTCTAGTTAAACTAGATAAAAATACCTAGAAAAAAAGCAACTTAGGGAAGAAAGGGCTCATTGGCTCACAATTCCAGGTCCCAGTCTATTATTGCAGGGAAGTCAAGGCAGAAAGTGAAAGTAACACATCCACAGTCAAGAGCAGAGTGAGATCCTTGCCTGCTTGATTTCTTGACATTTCTAAACAGTTCAAGACCTCCTTGCCTAGGGAATCCGTGCTGCCCACAGTGGGATGTGTCTTCCTATATCAGTTAACCATCAAGATCATCCTCAATAGACATGCCCAAAGGTCAACCCCATCTAGACAGTACCTCTCCAGATCCTCTCCCAGGGTGATTCTAGGTTGTGTCACATTGACAGTGAAAACTCACTGGCACCAGATCACTCTTGTTCTGTTTTTGTTTAACTAAATCAGAGACCTTAGCTCAGTGCCATGTATAGCAGCTACATGACTCATTAGGTTACTTTATTAGTTTCAGCTTATTTTATACATCTTTTCATAAAACATTCTCATGTTTGGTTCCATAGTTGATGTTGCATATATAATGTATATATTTACACACACACACACACACACACACACACACACACACACACACACACGTTTATATATACAGTTATATTTATTGAGGTGCTAAAATTATTTTGAGATATTACTACTGGAAAACTTGCATCAGCAACACTATGTCAGAGTTTATCACTCTCTGGGGAGTGGAATGAAGCTATCACCTCGACTTCCTTCATATCGTCAGACTCTATTGCATTTCTAATTCTGGTTTAGTTAAAGCCTCTCGTGATCAAGAGAGAAAGTTTTAGTTCAGATCACATAATCTTGCCTGGTACTTGGAAAGTTTCATCACCTTAAGGCCTCCCCCAGAGTTGGTTAGCACACATTAATATGCACGGGAGTCACAGAAGTCAGTGTCTTGGGCTGGAGCTGTAACTCCGTTGATAGAGTGCTCTCCTAGCATGTTCAGTACTCAGACCCACATAGAGCAGGCGTGGTGCTCTCCCACCAGGTGGGAGGTGGACATAGGAGGATCGTGAGTTGAAGGTCATCCTTAGCAATATAGGAAGTTTGTAACCAGCCTGGGATACGTGACATCCTACCTCTTGACATTTTGGTTGTGAGTCTACCCTCTAACAGCTGAATCATCTCTCCAGTCCATGAGACCCTATCTCATAGAATAAGGTATGTATCTTGACAATGAAAGATGCAATTTAAAAACATTACCAGATGATAGTTTCTTAGATCTTTTGATGTTCATTTGCAGTGAGGTGGTGGCTTTGTGTATCATCAATCCTAACTGGACTGCAGAGAACAAGCTACTGGTTACCAGCTACTGTTCCACACATGCAGTGTGTGCCCTGGGATAACAGGCCTTCCTGTAGTGCTCTTCTTGCCTGCTAGCCCTGTTCAGAGCTGGGGTGCAGAGACGCATGGCTCCTAGCTTTAACACTGCAGCCCAAGTTGAATGTTGACTCTTGAGCATCCCAGTTGGTGCCATCATAGCATCACTAAACTGAGAAACTCCCGGGAAGACAGTAAGTCTCCAGAGGGAGATGTAGAGTTGTTTATTTAAGTACATATTACATCAAAAGGCCAGCTCTAATAAAAGCATATGAGGATACTTTAGATGAAAGTTTGGATGGGCAAAAATTAAACATGGATCAGGATGCTAAATTTAACTCTTATCCTTGTCTCCATCTTGGGGTTGGCAAAGCTGAGAATAAATGACTAGTCCTAAGGAAGTTTCTACAAGATCTATGAACCGCAGATCTATAAGGGAAGTACACTTATACTTTCCATTGGTGAATGTTATCACAAACAATCTGAATCAAATCATGTTTTATTCGACTTGTGTTGATGGATGCCCCAAGGAAGAACATATAGAAAACTTAGTTATATACCCCCATGTGATTATTGCAAGATTCTTTTCTTTCCCTACAGGTCGTACATGGCTAAGTAAATAGTGTCTTTTAACCATGTTGCATCAACAAAGATTAGTGTTGCTTAAAGTTTACCACATAACTAAGGGGTTAAGCCTGCTAGAGACAAGTTGATAAATGATTATAGTCTGGTCCTCACTCGGAAGCTGTACTGCTTTGAACATGAAGTCTCTCATCAGGCGCTTTAGTGGAGCATAAATATCTTTCAGAGTTGTGTAGTATATATAAGAGAGGAGATCTAGCATCATAAACTTGCTCACCAGACCATGTTTTAAGTGTTCTTCAACAAAATCCCACTGACAGGCCTTAATCTTAATCTTTTTTAAAATTTTTCTTTCTTTTTTTCTTCCTTTCTTCCTTTCTTTCTTTCTTTCTTTTTTTTCTTTCTTTCTTTCTTTCTTTCTTTTCTTTCTTTTTTTTCCTTTCTTTCTCTTCCTTTATTTCCTCCCTCCCTCCCTCCCTTCCCTTCCTTCCTTCCTTATTTTCTTTCTTGTTCTTTTGGAGGGGTTAAGTTCCCCAAATCAAATAGAAATACAACTATGCTAATTTTGTTTTTTTTTAAAGCATCTGCAGTCATTACTTAGCTTTTACAGTTGTTCTAGAAAGTAAACCATCTGTCTTGGCTACAAGAAGCAGCTGCTACCCAGAGTGGGAACCTGGCTTTGCTTTTAATGCTCATGGCAGCAGATCAAGGAGTCCGTTTTTTTTTTTTTTTTTTCAGCCCAACAACTTTTTCCACTGGATAAAAGTGAAATAATTTTTTTCTGCTGTCTTTTAAATTTAACTATTGGTAGAAATTTACCAAATTTGTTATATTACATTACATTACAGGGGTTCCTTGAGTTTGAAATGATGCTTTTGTCTGGGTTTTCCTTCAGTGTACCGCATCAGTGAAGCATTCACCTCAGTGCGTTTGGAGCGATCCATTGATAACTCAAGACAGATTAAAAAATATTCTTTCTGCTGGTTCCCATTCCGTACTCTATTAAACGTGTTTCTTTTTCTTTAATGGAGATCCCTTTGATGAAGTCTCCAGAGTCTAAACTGTTAAGATGGAATGCTAAGATGTTGTTTGCCTCTTGTATCATGTTGGCATTTATACCGAGGTCACAAAAGTAGTTATGAGCAAAACTCTTGGTGTCTTAGCTTATACGGGCCAGTGCGTGAAGCTATAATGATTAGTGGTTTTTATCACAACCAGACTCTCAGTTAAAAATGGGAGCTTTTTAAACCACTAATGAGGCATCATAAAATGTCTATTTATTAAATTTACCACTAATGAAGTATCATAAAATGCCCATGTATTAAATTCATAATTCTTGCATTATTGGCCAATGGGAAGCATATACAGAATACTTCTGCTCTTTACCAAAATGTAATGATTTATTAATGGTAAGTATACGCAATTGTTTTAGTTATAAACTGGATGATCAGCTTTTTCCCATGAGACACTATCTTTAAAAATGTAGATTGATTCACTTTATGTGTACGAATGTTTTGTCTGTATGTGTATATATGTACCAACTGTGTGCCTGATGCCTGTGGCGGTCAGAAGGTGTGGGATCCCCAGGAGCTGGAATTACAGACGGTTGTGGGCTACAGTATGGATGCTGGGAGCTGAAACCATGTCCTCTTCAAGAACAGCCATTGCTCTTAACCTTCGAGCCATTTCTTCAGCTCCTGAAAATAGATTAGAATTTGGAAAAGCATGTAACCAACATATATCATAGTTTGATAATAGATAATAAAATATGCCAACGTTTAGATGACATGGGGAATTTCTGTTTTACTAATGATTGATGAATGATGTTACAAAATCACAAATTTTTTAAAAGTCTTTTTGTTTTTCAAGATAGCGAAAGGATTGTAACACAACAGTGTTAATATCATATCATTTCTCATTAAAGCTAATCTCCATGAAGTTGAGCGCTACTGAGATTTGGTGTCATATCTAAAAAAGATTATCCACAATTCCTGGGAAGAGGCTATTTAAATACTCCAACCCTTTCCAATTCATATCTGTATGAGGCCAGATTGTCTTTATGTGTTTCAACCAAGCAATGCATTACTACAGACCAGATACAGAAGCAAATGTGAGATTCTCCTGTCTTCTCTTGTGTTAAAAATGAGATTTGAATACAGTCTGAGTGGGGGGGAAAAAAAAAAAAGAAATGAGATTTGTCAAAAATGTAAAACAATATTAACTTACTCAATTCATAAGATAGTGATTGTGGTTGATTATTTTACACAAGTTAAAAGATACATCTTTTAAAATGTTCTCAACTATAATTTCTAATATAGTAAATATTTAAAGTAAAACTGGCACAAAGAACCTTTGAGAGTCATCTTAGAATTTTGGATTTTTCTTCACAGCACAAAGGAGCTCCAAGGTCAAAACAGGTGAGAATTACTCATTGCAGTCTTATGTGAGAACAACCAAAAACAAAACTCTTAAGTTTGGGTGAGAATAGGTTAGAGGATAGAGAGAGTGGTTACGGGAGGGGTGGGGGGGAGGACCAATATGATCACAATATACTGTATGAAATTCTTAAAGTAGTAAAACTGTTGTTTACAAAATTATGAATGAATGTGACAATCTGCAATCTTGCCTAGGTCAATGACACGTTAATGGAGCTTCCTATTGCCTGGCTGATAGAGAAATTAGAAAAAAATTACATGAGATCTTCTTTAGGGCTTCGAAACTTATTGTTGATTGGTTATTCTATGTAGTATAGATTTTTAACTCCTTTTATTTGAACTCTAACCCATATTTTTCCTGTGGAGGGAACAACACCTGCCGCTAAATGGTATGTATGCGCAGCTTGCCAAACAGCACCCATAGTCTTGGTGGCTTGACAAACAGCGCGTATAAGTGACTTGCCAGACAGCAATGTGCACACATGGTGCGCATGCACGGCTGGGCTCCCACTTAAGAGTCAGCCCTGGACAAGCGGGCAAAAAGCCCACTGTTGATGCATGCGCAGTTAAGCCTTCCTGTTCCAGCCAACCTGAAAACCTGCCAAGGGGCCCAGAGACAGATGATGTGGCGAGAAGTAAGCCAATGCGAAAGAGCCACAACAGCAGCCTGAAATCCAGGAGCCAATGGGACTCTGGGCGAGGGTTTAAAAGAGGTCCCTCTTCCTGGAATAAATGAGTCTGCTTTTGCAGTTTACCTGACTCCTGGAGTGTGTGTCATTGACTCTGCGCCAGCTCAGCCCCATCCCCAAGGGTCCCAGGACTGGGTTCAGCAACAGGTAAAACATTTTAAGCAACATCCTTCCCTATTTGAATCCATTTTCATCTATTTGATTTTCTTTGTTTTTGTTATCTATGTCTTTTGTTTGCTTTTTTATTTCCCTTCTTATGCATTTATTCGTAGTTCTTTGACTTTATCATCTGTTTTTCTACTTTAAGTGATACCTTAAACAAAAGCATCTTCTTTCTCTTCCTCAAATCTATGTATAAAAGAATATTTGACGGTAATTAGTGTGGGTAAAAAAAACATTGCATTATAAATGTAGCTTAACATGTCCTTTACCCAAATGAGAAATGAGAAAGTATGTTTTAAGATTTATTTATTTTTATCTTATTTGTGTGAGTGCTTGCCTGAATGTGTATCTGTGCACCACATGAGTGCACTACCTACCATAGCTGGAAGAGGGCGTCAGATCTCTGGGAGTTGGAATTAGAGAAGGTTATGAGCTGATACATATATGATGGGAACCAAACCTGGGTCACCTGGAAAAGCAGCCAATACTCTTAATCACCGGGCTGTTTCTCCAGTCCCGAGAAAGACATGTTTTAAGTTTGGGAATATAGTAGTTTCATTTGAAAATCAATGGAACAAAACTTTTCTTATGTAATGAGATCTTTCTCATGATCTAATGTTCTCAAATGCATGCATTTCAATGCTGATACTCATCTTGTATTTGAGAGTTTAGTAAGTAAATGAAACTTAGTCATTATGTATTTATACTCTTTCGGTAAACGTTTCTTAAATAAATGTTTGAATTGGACAGGGTTGTTTGTTGATGTAAGAAACGTTCTGGGTGGGAGGTCTTTGGGTACGCTGATATATTGGAATTTCATTTCAAGATTCAGATACTTAAGTTCACGTGGAATGAAGAATGTTCATGTTTCATAAAGAAATAATCTAGGAATGTCCAACTATTACTGAGAGGACATTCAGGATTTTTTTTTTTAAAAAAAGGCTTTTTAATGGAGTTTTGCTTCAGCATTGTTCATATATAACATTAAATGAATGTGAATAAATTCCGATATATGCTAACAGGACCGAGTCCATATTTAATGTCAGTATGGGGCCGCCCTGGCAGTGTTGACAAGTACAGCAATTGTTTGCATAACAAACCCACCTTTCAGTCAGTGGTGAGAATCATCCAAACAGAGGAGTTCAAATCAACATTTCCAATTACAACAGTGCCAATGAATTAGAAACAGATTCTTCAATAACAGCATATAGGCCATAGGTCACTCTGTGGGTCTCAAGTTTGCTTGGAAATTTGAGCTCTTCATGCTCAGAAGCTACTTAATAGATTCTATGGCCAATTTCTATTCAACTTTTATTTTACTTGATATTTCACTAAGAAGTCCCGTCTTTAATTTGTTCCCAACACGCATGTGTGCACACACACACGCACATACACATACACATACACACAGACACAAGTATGTGTACATACTTCCTCTATGTCTTCTACACATCCTTCCAATAACATTCCTAGACTGCTCATGAAGATTCTCTCTAAAACTCATTTCTTCATTTGTGAATGAAGTCTGGTTTTTTTTTTTTTCTCTATTTTAAATTGTTTTATGGATTTTATGTTGGATAGTAATTCTGTTTTGAATTTATACTTTATTTATAATAAGAAAGTTATTGGTATTCTTTACTTGACAAAATGCTTAATAAATGTTTTTAGTGTTGTTACCTTTTTGATATTTATTCTATGCTAAAATACTACTGTGTGTACAAAGAAATTAAATCCAGAATTTAAATTGTTAGTTTATACCCTGTTTAAATACTTATTTAAATACCGTTCTTGTGGGACACAGACTAGATTTCCTGTGTGTTTTATAAGGCATCTTGGGTGATTAAAGCATAAGAATTAAGATAGCAAAGCTGGGTGTGCCGGTGCATGCCTGTAATCCTAGCTCTCAGGGACTAAGGCAGAGGGATCTCAAGCTGGAGACCAGTCGGAACCACTTAGTGAGACTCTGTCTCCACTCCCACCACCAAAACAAAACAAAACACAAAGAAACAAAAGATACAGAGAACTTTTTGATTGATAAGAATACTTGATTTTGCTTAGAGTGCCATTTACACGTATGCATGGGTCTGTCAGAACTTACCAGGCAGCACATTTGTGTCAGGTCCCAAAGAAACCTGGGATAAGTCTCACTCAGTACCTGTGGCTCCTCCCAGCTATTCTAACCCTAACCCCTACACTAAACCTCTCCAGCCTAGCCTGGGCTTCCTTCCCCCAGTTTTTCTTTCCTATAAAAACCAGTCATTTTGTCCACACACTCTCTTCCTCTCTTGGTTCTTCTTTTTCTCTTGGCCTCTTATTTCTCTTGCTCCCCTTTCCCCTTTCTTCCTTTCTCCCTCTCCCCCTTTCTCTCTCCTCTCATAGCTCCATTCAGACTGGATTCTTCCAGATGCTGAATTCAGACCCCATTCTGTCTGAACTCTCCCTCATATCTACAATGAACCATACCTAGCTCCTCAACCTTACCTAGGAGTGGCCATGTCCTCGTTTTCATTCAGTTTGGACTTTTGTTTTCCTTCCCTTGTACATCAGTAAATCTTATATCTCAGAAAATCTATACAGGACTGGGACAATGGAAGAGCCAAGGAGGAAAAGAGAGACATTCTACCTAAATTATATTATTGGGCTGTTTCCAACCTTGCCACTGAGGGAGTTCAGAAAAACACAAGAAAGGTAATTTTAGATAAATTTTTGGTTTGGAGGTAAAGGTTTTATTTCACTCTAAATTTTACTGTGTAATATCAAGAGGAGATCATTGTGTAGAGGAAAACATCTAGAAAATAATGGAAGAGTGAAAATTGGGACTGTGGATTTTGATGACAGGAATATATTCATTGCGTAAACAGTGTTTTTCTAAAGTATGAGCTATCTAGTCGATAGAATATAAAATCTGATAAAAAGCTGACAACTGTAATTAACAAGCATCTCTGTAAAGTGATACTTCTGGGATTTGAAAATGTTGGCATTGGTTTGAGAAGCTAGGACGGAACAGGGTCAGCCAGGAGCATGGAAGACGCCGCCTTAGGCCCACAAAACTCCCTCTCACTTGTCCTTCTGGAAGAGTCCTTATTCTTTGAAACACAAAACTCTACTTTTCCTATAAATACTCTAGATGCTCCTTGATGTGGCCAGGGGTTATTGGCTGCTGTCATCTATGAGTATAATTATCTTCGTCACCTTTCCCGCCCCAGTTAGACGGCGCATTCCCAAAGTGGCTGCAGTTCATGTACCTCTTGGTATTGTTTTAAGTTGGATTGCCCATTATGCCCAACCCAGAACATATGGTTTAAAACATTTGTTGAATACATGAATAATTAAGTTGAAGATAACATATAAAATGGTTTTCATACATTTTTCTTCAACCAGGCATTGACTGAAAATAGCATCTCTCAAAATGATAAATTTTTGTGATCTAGCTTTATATAAAAGGAAGAAGTGGATGTTTTGTCTTGGATAAGATGGTAACTGTTCTAGCACATTTATTTCTCATAGTATAAATATAACCGCTTAAAAATACATCATCTTGCCTCCCTGCCATTCTGATCTTAACCAAGGCTGAATTCAGCAGGCTCCCATTTTTCTCTTGTCTACTTAAACTGTTTTCTACTTGGCAAGCCCAGATTCTTCTCTTTTTGTGAATGCTTGACAGTCTTCCCTGAAGTGGTGGTCTGCATACGCGTTACCATTTAGTGGTACTTGGATACCTTTTTGTGGTGGCCTTCCTCTTGGTCTGGATGAACATTTTTTTTTTTTTTTTGTAGCCTGCCTCTTGCTCTTTATTTGTTACACCCACAGGGAGGTTTGCGTTATAGAGAACTTTGTGATCATAGGTTAAATCAGGGTCAGGTTGGCCAGGGCCTCTGGGGTCCTTGGCATCCCCTAATTAAAAGCTTTATACAACCTTGGCAAAAAGAGGATGGTGGTAGTGCCTCCTTGATGGGGACTCTTAAGACAGACGAGTCGAAGCCGGCAAAGTACTCACAGCACTGGGAGCAGTAGTTTAAAATCCGGAACACCCAGCTGGTTCGAATTCTTTGCTTTTCCTGCCTTCTGATGCTTGGCAACTGTGCGGAACCGTTTTCTACGATGTAAATGGTTGGATGGGAATACTTCAACTATTGTTTCTCTTTATTCTATTTGTCCATCAAGTTGCACTCTTTAATCATTCATTCTTATTACCTAGAACTTTTTAAAATTAAGATTTCACCCTCTTTAACTGTTAGGACTAAGAATGCAGAAGGCCCACATGTAACTCATTCTTTGCTGTTCCCTCCTGTTTTCAATTTTATGCATCATCTCCTGGCCCCTAGGAGATAGGCCCTTCTCTGTCGCATGGCCTCCAGCCTTTAAAACACACCAATAAGACTAATTACCTAAAGTAATTTTAAAATTAAAATCAGTTAACTAGAAATGAACTTTCATTTTGACCAAAATTGTAAGAATGGCTTTGAAATTTGGTGTGCTACACAGGTTATGGAAGTGAGAGCAGCCTCCCCTGCCCTGTTTCCGATTTTCGCTGCTGGAGTCAGCTCTCCTGTCAACTGCTCTCTTTCATTCTTTTCTCCACGTGTGCAAACATCACACTGCTACTGAGAGTGTAGAGTTTTTAGTTTCAGATAACGAATATATTTATTTTTAAACTTTGCTTATCCGCAAAGACCTTTATCATCATTTCCCACCAAAGAGATCATTTTAATGATTAAAAAAAATTTTTCTCTTTGCCTCTTAAAAATATCATTCCCTTGTCCTCTAGTTCCCGGTGGCTCTTTGATCCTTGCTTCCTTTGATTTTGATCTTTTTTTTTTTTTTCCCCACTCTAAGTAATTTCTGTAATTATCTCTTTGGCTCAGAGTTCTGAAATTTTCCCTGTGCTGAATTTTCATGAAAGTTTGTTTCTCGTGGATCTAGAAACTCGGAACGAAGTCCAGGGATTCCCTCTCCTCGCTGTTGTTCGTTGTGTGGAATGAACCTATTGAGCCCCGACTTTTCATGTCCTTTATGTCTGCTTTTTAATTTTCACCTTCTATTTTCTAAGAAATGTCTTCAGCTCTTTGTTTTCTAACTTTTTTTTTTTCCCTGCTCTTGCTAAAATATTGTCAAATTCTTTGCATTCTTTCATTTTATCAGAAGGAGTTTCAAGAGGAGACTCGAGTAGTGTGCAGCCAGTTTTGGAGGTGAAGACACAGTCTTTGTAGATCAACCAACCGATAGACTCAGTTGTCCAGTCCCAGTTTGATCTGACATCCCAGTCCCAGGTCACCTGCTATTGAGGGTCCCCGCCTGCCTCCTCCGGGTCCCTCATGCGGGCTGTCTATGGTGCAGCCGGCAGGGTAGCCACCTGCAGGAGCCTCTGACACCATAGCGTATGTAGTGGAAGGCTAAAGAAGGAGGTGATGGCCCCAGCCACCTGCCTCACAGCCAGCCAACTGTTCTAGATTGCAGTTAGTTTCTGGTAAGTGCTCACAGAACCAGTTCAGACCTCCAGTCAGACTGACCCTGCAGCCACCACCCACAGACTGGGTGCCACCTTCTGGACTTTTTCAAAGATCAGCTCCACACTGACTTTCCTTCAACACTTTGCCATTCTAGATTAGCAGGGCTTGCTGTTGTGGAATTCAACAACTTGATCTTTTTAATGTTCAAAGCCACATCTCATTAGTCTCTACTAAACATGACAAATGATGCTTTTTGGTCAAAGGCCAAAATTATTAAATATATATTTAACATTTTTGAAAAAAGTATAATCAAAGTAGCATCGAGACTCAAGTGTCACTTAATGCTTCCTTTGCTAACACCATGCGTGCTTCAGTAAATTTGTCCAAACCTTAAAAAAATATCCTATTTTCAGATGGATAGGTGACATGATGTTTTTCTTTCTCTCTTTGAAATACCATTTAGGGTTTTGGAATATATGTTATGCTTGTGGCATGTTCCCTGGTCTTTCTTTGATTGCTTTGGCCACTTGAAATTGTACCCATGAGCTTTTGGGTGTGAATTGCAGGAACTTCTTGGAGGCAGGTGTCATGGTAGTATAATCTGGCTGGATGACCTTCTGCTATTCTTTCTCTTGGCCTCATTGGTGCCCTGAAAAGGGGATCCTCTGTTCTGCACAAAAGGGAATAGTGAATGAAAGGTCTAGTGTTTTCTCAAAGCTGGTGGGGGAAAGTGTTGGTGCTTCCCCTTTTCTTCACGTAAACTTTGCACAGCCTTTCTGGGATTTAGCAATGCAACTCCATTGTCTTCCAAATGGTGGTGTGCTGCAGACTCAAGGCTTAACCTTTTAAGCAGAAAATTGGAGTCTTTTGGCATCATGGGAGAGGATCCATCTGAGTGGGATAAGAGGCAGGACTTTGGAGACCTAATTGGTAGCCATGATTTCACCGTAGGCTTCCTCCTGAGTGCAGTGGTCTCACCCTCCAAGGTGCAGAGTTCTTCCAGTTCTGTGCATCTTTAGAGAGTCTACTTTCCTGCTGTTGTTCTTGCCCCGGGCTTTGTCTGGTGCCAGCCCCAGAGCTGGCTCCTTCCAGCCTGCCTACATCCCTCCCTAAGCCACTTTCCACCTTCGAAAACCTGATAGCTGCCACATCTCTTCTGCTTGGTCCTTGCTATTTATTCTTTAAAAATTCCCTTTACCACCACTTTAGTGCACTTTCAGGAGGAAACAGAGGGAACATGCTGGTTCACCACGCTGTTTCTCATCTGTGCTTTCTGTAGTCATTCTCTTAGCCCCATCTCTACCTCCCCAGGACTCCCGGCTGGGTTCGAGCCGCAATAAGTCTGGATTTCTGTTAATAAACTCTCAGCTCTGCTTACAATCATATGGCATATGCCTTTTCCTTTGTACATTGCTTTTCCGAGTGTTTTGTTTCATTTTGTTTTTAATATGCTGCTCCTTTTAGGGTGTCTCTGGGCTCTCCTATTAACTTAGACAATAAAATTTTACTTAATCAGCACAATGTCTTCTGCATGAATGTCTTCCCCATCGTCTTTGGCTAATTGTCATAAAATAACCAAAAAATAGGGAGGTGAGTCTCAAGATCCTAGGGGAAAGAAAGATAATGGCCGTAGTCCTGCTTTCCCATCACGGTCTATTGCACATGGCATCAGTTCCCAAATGCAGTACAGAGCTTCTGACACGCTTCCATGAATGTTGTCCATCAAATGCTGGCCACATCTGGGTCATTTAAGTAATCAGTCATTAAGTAATTAGCGTGTCAGAAAATAGGTCATGCAATTTCCACTGATTTTTTTTCCCCGGGTGGGATAGAAATTAGACCCACTTATTATGGTTGTTTCATTAAAAATATTAACTTGGGGCTGTATATGTGGCTCCGTGGTTGAAAGGACCTGCTGCTCTTGCAGGGAAAACAGGTTTGGCTCACAACCATCTGTAACTCCAGCTCCAGAAGATCCGATGCGCTCTTCTGATCACCACAGCCACCACTGCACACATGTGGTGTGGATACATAGGTGAGGCAAAATGCCTAATCACACAAAAAAAATTCACAATGAATGTTAAAAGATATTAAATGAACTCTAGTTGAATTTTATCTTCTATGAGATATTCTGTATTTAGAGTTTAATAAGCTCATATAAAAAGAGATCTATCTGCAGTTGTGATGATAATTTAATAACATAATTTAAAATGTTTCTACCCCCAAACTTGATTTACTTAGTCATTTTTATGGTAGTATATTCAGAGTACCAACATGCATTTTAAGAAGAGCAATGTTTTTTATTGTGTGCGGACTTTGTTCCATATGAAACTATGCTAACTGATTCAGTCTTGCTACAGTAGACAGGAGCATTATTTACTGAATACCTGGGAGCAACTATTCTGAAAATGCATTTCCTGGATGGTGAATGCCCTTAATGTGCTCAGCCACAGCCGTCTGAGCAGTCCTAGAATGTGGAGTTAAAGTTTAATCAGTCCTTGTTGATAAGCACAGTGAGTGGAAAGACCTGCTCAACCTGTTCTTAGCACCATGCAGTTCAGAAGGCTCAGGCCAGCCAGACATCACTAGTCTCTCAGAGTGCCAGGGTGCTGTACTGTTCTAGCACTAGCCACTCTGCTTTTGAGGACATCCATTCAGAGAGGTCTAAATCCTTCTACTAAATTCTATGTTGACATCTGTGAATTTTAAATTTAGATTTTTCAAACTCATAAAACAATCCACATGTTTTTCCTCATTTAGAGGGCATTTATTTTTTCCCTCCCTTTTTCTTTTCTTATTTTATTTTATTTTGTTTTTTGAAATGGAGTCTCACTCTGAAGCTAGACTGGCCTGGAACTCACAGTAATCCTCCTGCTTCAGCTTTCCAGGTCTAGGATCGTGCTAAGCTATGGGATTTTAGATTTTGCGAGATTTTTGTGAGCTTTATTTGCACAATTATAGATGATAAAAAAATTGTTTTGTGTGACTAGCATTTGTTTCTCTGATATAAAGCCAGACTTGTAAGTTAGGAGGGAAAAATCCTGACAATGAATCTTGAGAAAATACTGACAGCAAGACAACCAAAATGAAATACACCTACAAAATACCTACTACAGACCTCAAAAGAGTTTAAAGGTCCTGGCCCCCAGTCCACCATAAAGTATATTAAGAGAATTCATTAAGGTGGATATACAAGGAGCCCCTGATGACTTTTCTCATTAACAGTTTTCACACAACATCATGTTTACAATTAAAAAAATAATAACTCAAAGGATACCAATAATTTTTACTTCCCTAGACACTCAATCCAAACTTACTTCTTGTATCTTTCACTTTTTCTATTGCTGCTGTAACACAGTGTGACCAAGGCAATTTATGAAAGAAAGCCTTTAACTGGTCATAGGGTCCATGATGACTAGGTGTTTGGTCCATGATAACATGATGGTTAGAGCACAGGCATGGTGGCAGACACAGCTGAGGGTTTACATCTCAAGTCTCAAGCAGAACACAGAGAGAACTATTTCAAAATGTTATCTTTTGATAGCTCAAAGCAGCCTCCCTCCCATCACATCTCCTTCAACAAGGCCACACCTCCTAATCCTTCCCAAACAGTTCCAGCAACGGAGAACCAAGATTCAAACATACGAGGTTATGGGGCTATTCTCATCCAAACAACTACACTCTCCTTAATGACTCTGTGAAAGTGCTGAGATTTGCTTCATGTACGAACATGGGCACATCAACAAATGAACAAAGCAAACACATACGCAGAACGCCATGTTGTGGTAAGTAGTAAGGAAATTTCCAAAGACAAACAAGAACTAGCACCTTCCTCTTCAAGGTTCTCTACAAGATGAGATTGGGCATCAAGAAGGATTAAGTCTGCCCTTATCTCCGGGACGTATTGTGCTTTATATCTTGCTTCTATGTTTGCTTTCAGAGGAAAAGGCAGAACATGCTTGATTTACTTTTATGACAAATATCACTCTAATAAATCACTCTGCTTGGAGCTGACTGAGTAATGGGGTGTGGAAAGACCAGGAATCTTTAGGGTGCTTTCCCTAATACCAAGCCTCGTAGATGCCAGTCTCTGCCAACTTGAGCCCCGCCTTAGTTACTTGTGATTAGCCTCCGTTACAGTCATTTGTTTTTTTGATCTATTTCCAGAGGAACCAATAAAGAACCATCTGCTTAGTAATTTATAAATCCGCCATCATTGGTTGTAAAGCATTCTCATGTTGAAGGATCATGGTGGAGAGGTCCCATAAGCTGTGAAGTGCAGTCTCTTTAATGATTAGAGAGATGAAACAGAATCTAGTCCATCACAGGAGACATTTAATAACTTTCAGAAGGCTTAATCAGGTGCTCTGAGGAAGGCAGGAACTTCTTGTCTGCTTACCCAGGATGCGAACATATCTGGCCTGTGTCTGTAGGACATTGTTCCTGAGCTGATTTTCTACTCTCTTGTCTGAGTGTCTTGGATCATCCTATCTCAATTCCACTTGCATTAATAATCCCAGTTTCCCTACAGATCTCTGACATATGCTCAGAAAATTGATAAAATTGTTGTGTTCTAGTTGGACCTTAGTTGGGCCTGATTTCCCTTTGGGATTGTGTGTAAAAGGGCTTTGGTAAGTCCTTAGAGACTTTCTGCATTTTTATGTGTTGTAAAATAAAAAGAAATCCCTCCACAGCTCTGCCACCCGCAAGCCAGCAGCAGAGGTTCCCAGGTGGCTCTACAATGCATCCATCCAGTCTTAGATCAGAGATCTGTGAGCCAACAAGAATGAATCTTCTCAGGAGCCAAGGGCAGAGGGCTTGAACTCATTTACCGGGGGAAGGGCTTACATATTTATAGCTAGAGAAATGGTTCCCATATCCCAGGAATGTTATTGGAAACTCATTGGTTAGGACAGGCAGTCTCATTAGCATATTGGGATTACAGCTTGAGTTTAGGAATTTTCTGGGGACCAGAGGGATAGACCTTATAAGGAAGGGTTTAGTTGCAACTCCAGATAAACAATTTTGCCAGATTGCATGCCCTTGGAGGGGGCAGTGTTTTGCTGTCGCTTGTGGCCTGTCAGCTACTGCAGAGGAGAGGGGCCAGATTCCTGCCAGCTCCTCAGAATGATTTTGGGGTTCCAAGCACCCTCAAATCACTTTGCTGTGACAGCTTCACAATGGTGCTATCTCCTTGACCTAGAGCAGGGTGCACGGGTTTTGATTTTTCAATTTACTGGGACGACTGACATATGTGAAAGCTTAGGGAAATGTTGAAATAGAGATGAGGTACTTTTGTACAGTTTTTTTTAGAGTTTTTCTTTAGCAAGTGCTACTTTGGTATCTGTTGTCTGCCAGACACTGGCTGAGGCCACTTAAGTCTGAGAAGTAGGTGGTTGACAGGCATCATCTAATTTTGTTTTTTGTTTATTTTGTTTTTCTGAGACAGGGTTTCTCTATGTAGCCCTGTGGCTATCCTGCTATGTAAACCAGAACTCAGAGATCTACCTGCCTCTGCCTCCTGAGAGCTGGGATTAAAGGCACATGTGTGACACCACTGCCCAGGCTAATCTAACTTTTTATATTTATGTTGAACTAAAATAAAGTCTGTTGTACATCACCTCCAAGTGCAAAACCCAACAAGAACAAAGAGGAATGAAAGGCTGGAGCATTTCTAGCACTAAGAGATCATTTCATAGATCAGGTCTCAATGAGGATAAAATGCTTAACTCCTACCCAGGGGTTTTAATTATCCTTAGGGAAGCTGCCACGGTAGAAAGCTTGAGACCTAACTTGAAATGCATGTTCTCACTGATGAAACCGTAGCTCGCTTTGAAGGGCAGTCTGAACAAGATTGACCGCTTCTGATTCACACGTAAGTTCTTAAAACAGCAGAACTAAAGAGGTCTTGACACCTCTGTTCTGTTATTAGTATCTCTTGGAAATTCAGGCCCATCTTGCTGAGCTCGCTACTCTTTACTGTCCGAAATAGAACCTCTTTTAGCTGCTTCAAGCCATTTCATTGCTGTGCCTGTCTAATCTGGAAGAAACGGAGACTGATGATAGCCCTTAGGTCTATTTGGGTGGGGAAGGGATGGGGCGGGGGAGGGGGGAGATGGAGGAGAGAGCGAGAGCGAGCTGTTGTCTCAAAGAAAGAGAAGAGAAGGCAGCATAGGCAGGCATATGGCACCCTATTTAAGACGGTAGGTATTGAACATTCACAAACCACTGTCACTTTGGTCATTAAAAGTGACTCAGGATATCGGTGTGCCAACTCATCTAGAAGGCGGGATGGAGTGGAATGGGTGGTTCTTCCGGCAGTTCTTGGTGTACACAGCGACTGTCATCTCTCTCTGTGTATTCAGTCTTTCTATGACAAGACTGAGAAGATGTCAATGGTACTGGGTGGTCTTAACAGTGGAGAAAAATGAATGTCAATGAATGTAAAGTCATTTTTGAGCAATAAATGATCACCAGAAGATGTAAGATGCTAGGGAGAGTCAGTGTCCTAGGTAACCTGGTACCTTTGGTGCTGAGACTTCATCTGGTGGGATAGATTTTGCTCTGCAAGGGATAAATCAGCGGTGGTTAAAGTAAGCTCTACAGTACGCCTTGGCAGCCAGACCACCAGGAACTTGCCTCTGATACACTGACAGAGAACAGTATCCTTCTGGAAAACCAAACAGGAAAACCTTGTTTCTGATGCAGCTCTTCAAAGGGACATGAGAGAGCATTCTTAAATAGATTCAGAGTGGTGACTTCATCTAGAAAGAAAATAAAAGGAAAGTTAGTAATCTCTTTAATATCATTACCAAAATAACTTACTGCCATCTGCAGCAGCCACTGACCCCTTTGGAGAGCCCAGAGAGTATTATGAGCAGGAAAAGTGACATGCCAGTGACACATGCTTGATTTGAGCTCAGTGTTATTTATGGAGTCCATGGCCTTTGCTGTGCATGTGGCCCTCTCTTATCCCTGCCAGTCACATCCCTGCATTTTTCTCCACGGCGGAAGAGTGGTTGGACTTCAGATGTGAGAGTGAACCATGAAAGTGGCCACTTGTGACATGCTGATTTTCCTCTGCACCAGCGAAGGTGAGGCAGCTGTCAGACCGGAGGCTGAGGGTAACATTTTGGGGTGGGAGGTGGAGAGCAAATAGAACGTATGATAAAGAAAAACAGGTGCATTGTCCTCACAAATCTGTTCTCAGCCCAAGGCCAGCTTCCTGGCCTCCCATGAAAAAGCTGTTCAAAGCCACTGCATTCCCACTCTCCAATTCACTCCTCTCACTGACTCTTCCATTTGGACTTAAATATTCTTGCCTTATTCAAGTTGTCTTCATAGCTTTGAAGACAGCCTCATCAACATCATTTTATTTTGAAATACCTGTCTAAAACATTATGTTACTTAAAATAATGTGTGCTAATATTTATGGTATCATATATAACTATCAATATCTGGAAAAGAATGAGGTTGGCTTTGAACTCTGTAGGTAGCTGGGGAATGACCTTGAACTTCTGGTCCTCCTGCCTCTACCTCTGGAGTACTGCAGATCAAATCTAGGTCTTCGTACCTGTGAGGTGCTGGGCTTTGAGTGTGAAATGTCCCACCTGGGCTCATGTGTTTGAACAGTTGGTCCCCAGCTTGTGGCATTGTCTGGGGAGTTGTGGAACCTTCAGGAGTTGGTGCCTCATTGACAGAAGTGGGCCACTGGATGACTGTATCCTTAGAACCGTAAGCCCAAATAGCCCTTTCTCCCTGAAGTTGACTTTGTCGGAGTGTTTAACCACAGCTGTGAGAAAGTAACTAAGACACCACCCAAGCACTTCACCAACTGAGCCATGTCCCCAGTCTCTGTAACTTGTTTTAAATTTCCCTTTGAGGAATATCGAATTACATCTTATTAAAACTCTACAAAAATAAAAAGTACATAAAGTAAGGTTTTCAATGCCAGTTCCTAGAATATTCTTCGTGCTGGAAAGTTTGCATACATAGGTGCTTTCCTCAGCGATGTTATGTTGGGAACTTGAGATCAGTTATGCAGAGATACTGGACTTGGTCAGCACCACAGTTCAGGTCTTTTCACTCCCAAGGCAGCCTGTGGAATATTTGTCAGCACACCACTGAGTATAGTGTTTCACCCGAGGACTCCAAGATATGAGCAGAACTTTCCAAAAGGAAGCCAAGGACATTTGAATCAGATACTCCTGAAGGGCCGAACACAACGAGGGGGAAAATTATTTGTAAATATGTTAATAATAGGTGTTGTAGAAGTTTATCTTTAGTAGTGTTTCAAATGGTTGTTTGGACGCTATTGGGTCAGGAGCTGCTAAGGTCTTGGCGTTTTGCATTGTCTGCAGGTGTTGGCTTTATGTGGGGGATGTTTGATTGCTCGTGATCTGTACATGGTTTCAGCAGAATACCTGAGGAGCTTAGGTATCAATAAAAATCCTTGAGATGAGATGCTCACAGTTCCACTGTCCAGTATGGTACTTGCCTTGATAGTGGCTCCCTCTGCTGAGGTTGGGCAGGGTTTGCACCTATGAATATGCCACTGAGTCTTCCCTGCTGAGCTGCCACAGTAGGTGTACAACTACAAGTAGGATTCTTCCTTCTTAAAGAGAGTGCGTCAACAGAGAAATGGGAAAGGAAGGCAGACTGTTTGAAAAATATTGGGAAAATGATGAAGTGGAGATCTGAGGTATAATTAGTCACTTCAATCAGCCTGACCACAAGGGAACAGAAACTCAGACGGTCAAAGGCATCTTGCCGTGGTTCATTTAAGTGGCCCATCGCTGATGATATGTATTATTTTTTATTAGAGGCAATTAAACCTTTACAGTATTTAAAAGGCAAATGTTTATTAGGAATCAACATTATAAACCTCAAGAATAACTTCTCATAGAGAGGTCCTCAGGGGAAGGAGACTAGACATTCTAAATACATACAAACATTACACAATTAAACATGGTAGCCCAGCATGGTGCCACACTCTGGGGATGAGGGGAGTTTGGCGTCAGTGTGCACTATGTAGCAAAGCCCTGTCTCAGAAACAACAGCAGCAACAACAAAACCAGCCATTGTTTAAAAGTAGAAGGGACAGTTCTGTCTTAGCTGAATTGAGCAGAGACTTCTTTTGATGATACTTGTGTGATGGTAATACATTAACACGATGAGTTTTGGGATTGAGCTAAGCCAAACAGAAAACAGTCAAACTTAGAGTAAAAACTGGATCACATTTTAGCCATAATGACAAATACTATTATTAAGGTAATGACAACTCTCTTTAAAGTGATGAGGATAATGGCACCTCTCCGGTCCTACTGCTATCTGGAACAGTGACGGGAACGTGAGCCATCTTCTCACTTTGCAAAGGATCATGTTCAAGCATCTAGAACCAGGAGCTGCTCACTAGCCGCACCTTACGGGTGCCTAAATAAGTAAAATGACTTCCAATTGGTTCATAGAGATGAGAATTCAATGCCAACAACTTCCTAACTCTATGTGGGTCAAGCTAAAACGCATGAGGTTTTCTATTCCAGGTCAAGTGATTGGTTATGATTTTCCACTGATTCTAGACCATAAAAGCCCCAAGCCTTAATTGTTCTTGATTATAGATAATAAGGCCCCAGGCACTGAAGCTGTTTCTTTTCCACTGTGGCCCATCACTGATCAGCCTAATGCCTGTAAATAACTCCCAATGAATAAGTACATGTTATACTGAGTAGTTATTTTAGTGGTTTGGCTGTCCCAGTCTAAAAAAATATATTTTCACAGAAAATATAAGATGTGCACGGTCTTTAATCCTGGGCTGTAACGTCAACATTCACAAAAGTGAGTGAAGTTCTAAGTCTTCAAGAATGTTGCCTTTGCAGCCTGCTTGGGAACTCTGCCTAAAATCTGAGTTCCACCCCTGTCATTACTATCTTCCTTCCCCCAAAGCAACATTGCTAGAGGTTTAGCTTCTCAAATTAAATCCATTGGCAAGGAAGAGTTCAAACATTGCCTGAAGTCAAAGACAAAAAGATGATTATAATGAATTAAAAAGAGAAGGCTGAGAACATGTCTGATACAGTTTCAAACTTGAGACGCTCCCGTAGTCATGGAGTCTGCGTGTATTAAGTTCCAGTGAGATTTATGCTATTAAGTGAAGTAAGTTAAGTACTGTCTCTGATCCAAAATATATTCTGCAGGAAAGGAGACCCCAGAGCTAGAAAGAAAAAAAAAAAAAAAAAGTCATGGTGAGCAAAGGGGAGAAGTGAGAGGGAAGTCCGGACAGTCGGCTTCCATTTGCTCAGCTAAGCTCAGCACATCATTTACTACATTGTCTACTCCTAAGGGCAGGGGAAGTTTAGTATAACTTATAACGTAGAGCCATGCCACTGTGAGGGTAAGTGAGAATTAAGTTGGTAGGAAGAAATAAAATGTGAGAATCCAGATGACCTCAAACAGCTGGAGCAGGTTTAGTTAACGCCGGAGCGGAGACATTTCCACTTCTGGCCGCTGATCAGGGACAGGACTCAGTCACTTGACGTGCAGAGTACAAGAGAGCACAGACTATGTGCTTTAGATTGGGGCTTTCGTAGCCCAGGGTAGAGAAGGGGAAAGGAGGGCTTATGGAGGGCTGAGCGAGGCAGTTAGCTGCTTTCCTTGGACAAGTTGGTTTCTGAGACTGTAGGGTCTACTGTCTCATAGGGTGTCTGGGGTTTGGGGCAGCTAGTTTTTGTTTGTTTTTTTTTCTGCAGTCCTCAGAGAAGTGGCTTTCTGGGACTTTGAGCTGGGATTTAGGGCCCTGGCCTTAGCAGGGTGGGGATGGAGTGAGTTCTTTTAGCCACAGTGGAGGACTGGAGATGTCTGATGGCTAAGGGATGAAGACAGTGGCTGTGGTAGTGATGATGTGTTTGACAGGATCTCAAACCCTCTAGGAGACAGACTCTGAACATGGCAGTGAGGGAGGTCCTAGAAAGGGTTACCTGTGGTGGGAGGATGCACGCTGCCTGTGAGCAGCGCCGTCCTGTGGGCTGCGGTTACATTCGGAATCAAGAAGGGCAAGAGAGCAAGCACCATTTTTTTTAAATTGAAAATATATTCTGATTACAGTTTCTGCTATCCCAACTCCTCCCAGGTCCTCCCTACATCTCGGCCTACCCTAAGCCACACCCTTTCTTGCCCTCTCTCACATAATATGAGAAAACAAACAGGCATCTAATAAAATAAAAATAAAAACAAACAAACCAGAATAGGACAAAACAAATAAACAGAAAAAAAACCCAAAGAGAAAAAAGCACAAAAAACACATATAGACACAGACACACCAATCATACACACAGAAATTCCATAAAAGCACAAAATTAGAAATCGTGAAATAAAAGCAAAAGACCTGTAAGATTTAAGCAAACAAAACAAAACACAACAAAGCCTAGACAAAGCATTATGAGATTAAAAAAAAAATCTCCAAAAATGGCATCTATTGCTGGGCTCTCCTTAAGTGTGGCTTGATACCTACTGAAAATCTGTTGGAGAAAACTGATTTTTCCTTTGCAAACAGTTATCAGTTGGAGTTAGCTTATGGGTTAGGGATGGGTGTTTGTGTTCATTTCTGCTCTTAGCACTGGGATCCCCATGGGGATTAGACCTGTGCAAGCCCTGTGCATACTGCCATGGTCTCTGTGAGTTCATATATGGTCAGACATATATGCTGTGTCTAGAAGGCATTGTTTCCTTGGGTCCCCCTTCCCCTCTGGATCTTACACTCTTTCTGCCTCCTCTTATACAGAGTTCCCTGAGCCCTGAGGGGAGGGGTTTGCTGGAGATATCCCTTTTAGACTGAGTATTCCAAGGTCTCTCACTCTTCTGCACATTGTCCAGTTGTGGATCTCTATTTATTCTCAGCTAATGCAGGAGCAAAATTTAAGATTGATAGGATTATTGCTACGTCCACTCAAGCACTCACAACATTGGGTGGGTGTCTTTGAAGCTCTCTTCACATGCATAGTTGTTACCTTAGTCGGAATTTCTATTGCTGTGATAAAAACTATGCTTATAGTTCTACGTAGTCTATTACTGAAAGAAGTCAGGATGGGAACCTAGAAGCAGGAGCTGATTCAGAGGCCATGGAGGGGTGCTTCTTACTAGCTTGCTTCCCTTGGCTTGCACAGCTTTCTTTCTTACAGAACCCAGGACCACCAACCCAGGGGTGGCCCCAACCACACTTTATTGGGCCCTACCCCACCAATCACTAATTAAGAAAATGCCCTACCAGCTTGCTTGCCTATAGCCAAATCTATAGATATAGATTTATAGATATAGAGAAAATGAAGGCATTTTCTCAGTTGAGGTTCTCTCTTCTCTGGTGACTCTAGCTTGTGTTAACTTGACATGAAACCAGCACAGTTGTCTATAGTCTTCAGTGCTTAAAGGGACAAAATCAAGCACTGTGTGGGTTGAATGTATGTACACAAAGAGTGATGTATGACAATTTCCTCCAAAATAGAATATCTAATCTTAGAAGAAAGCTGGTTTAAGACACAAGATGTTCTAAGAGGTCATTAACACTCCATCCTTCAGGGAAGTTTTTAAGCTCTGGGAGAAAACAACTCAAAGCTTCAGGAAGTTCCTCAAACTGACCAGATTCATTAGGCACCTCCCCTCCCAAGTTTATATGAACTATAAGAACTGCTGAGAGACACTCGGACCAGCTCACCTGTCTGGAAAGGATACCCTCTGATCTTTGACCTGCCTGAAGCTTGTGCAGTTCATCCTCACTTCCCAGCTCTAGTGAGCCCATAGTGGGGTGGGCTTTTTTGATAGTACAGCTGTCTTTGAATCATTTCAGTTCCTGTAAGTAACCCCTCACCCATACTCCTGTAAGTAACCCCAATAAAACTCATGATTTGCCAAATTAGACTTGGGTGATGTCCTTACTTTGGCCTGCCATTGGTTCCCTGTCTGGGATGAGTAGACATCTCTTTACATCTCTCCGGGAATAGCGTCACACAACAGAGTACATGTGTTTATAGGTCTTAATGTGTCATCATGGGGAAGAAATGGTGGAAAAGCTACCGAGAGAGAAAAAAGCCAACAGAAGTTGGTTGTCATGGGTGGGGAGAGAAAGCTCTGTTCTTTCCTGAAGGTGATCCTCTGTGAGCTTTGAAGAAAGCCACACACATTGTCAACACTTCACAAATACGCAATACCCCACTGGGCAAATTGTTACTTGTGCTAAGTGAATTTGTATTGTTAGAACATTTCCCTAGGGTGGTGCCTAGTGGAGGTAATCTTCCTAATCTTTTGATTTTGTACCATCAGAAACATAGATCTCCAGCTTATGCTTAATAACTAACGGTTTGAGGTGTATTTTTGGGGCATTTCCAGGTTTTCTTTCTGTTCATTGATTTAATTAGTTCCTTCTGAATATATATAGTCAAGGCTAATCCTCAAAGTGCTCCACGGGTGACCCATTCTGGTTTGGCCACATAATTGCTACTGTGTTACGATAAGAGGGTGTCCACGTGGCTGCAGTGTAAATGTAGATCATACTCTTAAGTATAGTTTAGACCTCTCTTGTACTCACCAAATTAGGACAAGTTGTTTCTCCATTAACCGATGTCTAAGCCAAATTAATCAGAATTAACCACACTAATGATCATTTCAGAAATGTCATTTTGATCCAAAGGTCAGTTTAGTGTAACATGTAGATGTTAGAAAGCTCTTGGCTTTAGTTCTGGAAAATGGTTACAAAGTAGCAATAACCAGAGTATTTACTTTGCACAGTTGTGACTTCCTCCCAGAAGATGTGGAACTCTATACTCAGAGGCACCTTGTGAAAAGGTACATGTCCAGTGTAATCTTAGGAAGGAGAAAATTAATAGAAAAAAACATATTTGTTAGCCAAATGAATAGAAAAATGTTTTGCAGACAACTAAATTGTATATTTTGTTAATAGGAATTGATACAAAAAGAATGTTCTTAAACATTGCCCTGAAAGTCTACCAATAGGAAGTTAATGCAATGAAGAGAAAGTGGAATTTGGAGCCAAGGCCTCCCCCCCCCCCCACTCATATCTATCCTCAGGTTGTAGTAGATGATTTCAAGCCCAATTAAAAAATATATTTGAGCAACTGTCTTTCTTTTCGATGGGAGTGTCAAAAGAAAAAATCCCCCAGAGACACTGAGCCTCTGTAATTAGGACTCCTATGTCAGCGGCCAGGATCATGCAATCTCATCACACGGGAGCAAAGTCCTTTCAAGAACATTCCAGAATATATACGTTATCCTTGTGCTCTAAGCGTGAAAATGCATACAGACAGGCACTCCCTAGCTGGCGCACAGCCTGTGCTGCCGCACCCACACGCTGCACGTCTGCCTACAGAAACCTTGCTTGAAGCCACCTTTCAAAAGAACATCTATCTCCCTGTTATTTCTATCTTTATATTTTATATCTTTAGATATTTTGGGATAGTTCTGTGAAACTGTAGTATCAAGAAACCATTTGACCCCCCCTTTCAAAGCGCCTTAAAAACTTACAATGGCCTGTTTAATTCAAGTCATTTGAGTTTTCTGACTACCTTTGCATATACTGAACATAAAATCGTAGAAAATGAGTATGGGATTAGCATACTTAAATTTTTTAAAAATAGTTTCCTTTTCAAGCACAGGAGTCACACCTTAAATCAGTTCGGTAAGTGTTCTGCTAAATTACATCCCCATCCCTTAAAGTTTGAACCGAGAATATTATGACCCTTGGGGCCTTTAGCTGTTTAAGTTTTGTAAGGCATGAAATATTTGCTTTTGTGCACATCCATAAAAGCTCAGGAGAGAAAGAGTTCTTATTTTAAAAGAAAAGATTTACTTATTTTATTTTATGTGTATGAGTGTTTTGTTTCCATGTCTGTCTGTCTGTCTGTGTACCATGAGTGTGAAGTTCCTGCTGAGGCCTGAAAAGAGCATCAGATCCCCTGGAACTGGAATTACAGATGATTGTGAGCTACCATGTGGGTGCTGGGAACAGAACCTGGGTCCTCTGAAAGAGCAGCCAGTGCTCTTAAGCACTAAGCTGTCACAATAGCTTGCTCTCTCTCTCTCTCTCTCTCTCTCTCTCTCTCTATATATATATATATATATATATATATATATATATATATATATATATATATTTATATTTATATTTATATTTATATTTATATTTATATTTATATTTATATTTATATTTATATTTATAGAAGATGTCTCTGAATGTTTCAGCATGGCCTCAGATTTGTGATTCTCCTGCCTTAGCCTCCTGAATGCTGGGATTATCAAATTGTGTCATTATTTTTGGCCTGCCCTTTTTGTTTATGGCAGAGAATCAATGAAGAAAAATCAAATCAGCCCAATTTAAAAATTAAGACTGTCTTTATAGATAAAGCTGGTGCCTCCAGAATCTAACTGCATAGTGAGTTATAACACAGAAACAACGGCTCATAAATTTATACCACTCACATAATTTAAAAATTTACAGGCTAGAGAGATGGCTCAGTGGTTAAAAGCACTGACTGCTCTCTCAGAAGACCCAGGTTCAATTCCCAGCACCCACATGGCAGCTCACAGCTGTCTGTAACTTCAGTTCCAGAGGATCCGACACCCTCACACAGACATACATGCAGACAAAACACGGATGCACATTTAAAAAAATTTACACTGGAGTTTCCTGGGAACTCCTGTGGAGTTCAAGGCTAGTCTTGAACTCCTGATCCTCCTGTCTCAGCTCCATTTGCTGGGATTACAGGGTTGTACCATGAAACCAGCTCCAGTCACCTTTTAAAGGTCTTATCTCTTGGACCTGTGTGATGGCTCATTGTGGAGAAGTGATTGCTTCTGAGCTCGAAGACTTGAGTCGATTCCTCAGATTCACATGGTGGAGGGGAGAACAGTCCTTTGCAGAATGTCCTTTCTTCCACTAAGGTTCCATTTTCTGGTTATTGTGAAAATCATTTTCATGAAACTTGTATTGTGTGTGTGTGTGTGTGTGCTTGTTTTCCCCTCCTTCCTTCCTTCCTTTCTTTCTTTTTCTTCTTTTTTGTTTTGTTTTTCGAGACAGGGTTTCTCTGTTGTAACTCTGGCTGTCAGTCCGTAGACCAGGCTAGCCTTGAATTCACAGAGATCCTCCTACCTCTGCCTCCCAAGTACTGGAGTTAAAGGTGTATGCCACCACCTGGCTTTGTTTTCTTTTAAATCTAGAAGAGGGTTTTCGTTTTTGGATCAGGACTGTTACAAAGAAATTTGGAGGAGCCAGAATCCACTTAACTGATACTTCTTGGCACCTCTGCTGGTAAGGAGCCTGTGTCCTCATGTCACAGCCTAGGGCCTGCAGATCTTGTTTTGTTTCTGCCGGCCTGCCCCAGGACTGGGACTCATGATTCCTCCACACTCTTTGGCTTTCCCAGCTGTCATGTACAATGATCGCAGGTGACCAGCCTGTCCATTTTCACTCTAGAGGCTGTGCTCCGCTCTTCTTCTTTAGGTTGCCTATTGACCAGAGCCCAGGGCTGGACTGGAGAACTGTTTTGCTTGAGTGCTGCTTGGTTTGAGGACTTCAGGCTGGCATTTAGTAGACATTAAGCCACAGTTTACAAAACCTCTGGATGCGGAAATACGTTGTCAGAAATCCCACTTGGTTGGATTCTTGTAAGTAGAACAATGATTATTGAAGTAAGTCACAAGGAAGTTCAGAAAGAGTAGCCAAGCCATTTGATAGTTACTGCAGCACTGTGCATACGAAATGTTTTAACTTTGTGTGTATTTAATTTGTAGATTTGAGCATGAAGAGTGAGCTATGTTTGGCTACATAGATCCCAAGGCTGGTTATTCTGCTGCCTCCATTTCTATCTATGGTGCTTAGGGTAATGTGTTGTGTACATCAAGGGTGTCTGATGAATGTGTGCTGAATTCGTTAATGAGTGAGCAGGGAGGAGGTTTTCCCCACAAGGCACACGTTAAGACACAGCAAACATTTTTCTCTGTTGTCTGTCAGTAAGTGTCAGCTGCAGCTGGTCAGAGAACTGACAGATGTATGGGCTATACACAAATATCGAATATCTGAATGCGTTTTGGAGAGGGGTGCTTCAAATGTCACACGTCAGGTGCAAATGGATTGCAAAGAGAGTTTAGAAAATGGGTTTTCTTCACCTAGCCTATATGTCAGGGAAAAAACATGACAGTTCATAACAGTGAAAAATCTACAACAGCAAGTGATTTATATAAGATTGAAGCTGAAATGCATGCAGTGAAAGCACTGTATTGTGGATAATTTATTCAACAATCTCATTAGCAAACATAATAAAAATGCAAAAAGAAAGAACTTTCATGGTACAGTTTATAAAACAATAGTACTGTGAATTGAAAACAGAAAAATCTGTCCTTGATTGTTTATTATTAATTACTACCTCCCAAATTTATTTTACCCCAAATTGAAGACTTGGACTGAGTATTAAGAGTGTAGTCAGTGAACAAACTGAAGAGGGAGGGAGAGAGAGACAGAGGAAAAGAGGAGGGTGCCAGTTCCAAGCATTTGTTCGATTAAAGAGAAAGGAGGTTGAATTGTGTGAAAAGAGCTTCAAGCTGCAGCATGGGCAGTACACCAATATCAGCATATGGCTGGCCCTGGCCAGATTACAGGCAACCCTGTCTGTGTCTACATTTAGTGTCTGTCACAAATGGCTCTGTGACCCTGGATCAGAAATGATGCTCTCACAGACTGACCTCAGGAAACAGCAGTGATCAGGTGCACTTTGTATGAAAACATCAGAGTTGGAACACAGCTCCTGTGGCCATGTATGTGGGTGGAAAGTAGGAGGAAGATGAAGATTTTCACTTGTACTCAGTTGTATTAGGTTTGAAGTTACTGTGCAATGTAGCAGTTCACTGGTGTATAGGCTCAGCAAGGAAGACACAGGGGCTTCTTCATAGGTGTAAGCCGTACCAGACATCAGCAGAGGGAACCACTATTCTGACCAGAGCCATACTGGATGGTGGAATTCCAAGCACCTGAGCTCAGGTGTTTGTTTGTTTGTTTTTTATTTTTTTGTTTTATTTTTTATTCAGAATTCCTCAGGTGTTCTACTGAAAGCACATGCAGATCATGAGCAATCAAACATCCCCCACATAAATGCAAGACCTGCAGACCATATGAAATGCCAAAGCCTAGGCATCCCTTTTCCCAACAGTGTTCAAAACAATTTTATATATAACTAAAAATAAACTTCCACAACATTTCCACTTTTCTGCATAAGACAAAATATGGCTTTATCTCTATAACACAATTTAGCACTATACCAGCAAAACTATTTACAAGAGGAACAATCACAAGGACAGGACCAAATAAAATAAGACATCTATCAAGGTTTTTTATGATGTTTTTGGACAGCAGAAAACCATTATCAACGTCTAATTATCTGGAGTTCACTCATGATCTTCTGGGCTCCTCCAAAGGACTTGGATCACTTCTCTCCTTCTGCCCTCTGCAGCATACACAGCTTGTCCTCCAGACTCTGGCTGGCTCCACTCCACTGCTGCTGCTGTTCTTGGTGGTCATCCCATGGCACTGGCATCTCCATAATGCTGGGTTCCCTTGCTACAGCTGGGCTGCATTTTCATCAATAGCCTCTCCTGGGCTCTTTTCATGGTGCCAAGCCTCAAATTCTCTGTATGACACTTTAAATCTGGGCCTTACACTGCTACTGAGGCTGCACCTTCTCCAATGGCCTCTCCTGGGCTCTCATAGTGCCAAGCCTCAGTTGTTCTCCATGACCCCTTCATGTCTTCAAAACCAGCACCACCTGGGTGACTTTTACAGTACCAAGTTTGGCTATAAGCATGAGATACAACCTCAGCCAGTTCTGGAAGAAAGTTTCTGTGTGCTGACTCTGAGGAAACACTTTCCAGATTTTAAGATAGAGTCTGATTTGAAGGGAAAATCACAGGTCACCTTATCTGCAGGGAGGGTTCCTTTGTAGGGTAGAGTTCTCATCACTGTAGCAGATGCATCTTGTCTGGACTTCCTCACATCACCAGTATCTGGACAGGTTTGCAAAAAACAAAACAAAATGGACTCTGCAAGGTCTGGAGTTTCTTTTTCCCATCTCCATGTTGTGCTAGCTGGTATGATATCCTGCCCCACACTGGGAGTCATTTGTAGCAATTCATTGGTGTGTAGACACAGGGGCTTATTTATAGCTGCAAGCCATGCCAGACCTCAGCAGAGGGAACCACTATCCTGGCCAGCACCATTCTGGACAGTGGAACTCTCCCCCACCCCCCAGCATCTGAGCTCAGGTGATTTTTTTTTTTTTATGGATCCAGAACTCCTCCGATATTCTACTGCTAGCATGTGCAGATCATAACAATCAACTTCCTCCACATAAACCCAACACCTGCAGACAATACAAAATGCCAAGACCTAAGCAGCCCCTCACCCAACAGTGCATAAAACAATTATTTTATACATAACTAAAAATAAACTTCCACAACAGTGCAAGAAGGTGGGTCAGACTTCAAGGCAACATGCCTTTTTCTGCTATGACAGACCTGATTTTTAAGGCAAGAGAGGAGTTTGAAAGCTGGAGTGTTTGAAGTCTACTCTCAGACTATGATTCCAAACACTGTGGTGGAAACACACAGGCATCAAGGGGCCAGTTTTTTTGTGCTGGCTAAGCAGTAAGAACTATTGGAACCCTGAGGCGCTACGAAAGTCCACAGCCACTGAGACACAACATAAGCTTGATTCTCTTGTATTTGGAACATGAGCAAAGTTTTCCAAGCTTGGTTACTAACCAGTGTAAGGAGTCATCTCCTGATGTCTTAAATCCTAAAGAAGTCATAGCTTACTTGTCTACTTCCTACATCATGTATCTCCAGTGGAGAAGGAGACATCTGTTTCCTTCTTAGCTCTACTTAGAGTTTCATGTATACCACACTAGAAGAATTGAAACCTTCAGATAAAATGTTTTAAGAACGCTTATGAGCTTTCTCTATGAATTTCTTTGTATTAACCTGAAATTTTTTTAGGCAACGAAAACATAGTTGTACGTATAATAGAATCCTTGCAATGGATTGATCTGTCTATCCAATCATCTATCATTTGTCTGTTATCAATCTATTATATATCCTCTATTATCCATCTATAACTTATGTATCTATTCATTCATTCATCTCTATGCGTCCTCTTTACCTTGGAGATTTAGGGTTTACATTTTTATGAATTTTATTCATTAGATAACTTAATCTACACACATTATTGATTCATTTTTAGGTAAAAGATATTTATTGAATCCAGGGGTTTTACTTTGAAACTACGATTATTATTATTATTATTATTATTATTTTCTTTTTGAAAATGCTCAATATATGTATATATATAGTTAAAAAAATACACTTTAAAGGTAATGGCTTCCTCCTTGCTTCCTTCACAGTCCAGTAGGCAAGAGCTTGTTCTTTCTTGCCTTTTTTTCACGTACCAGATCTGTCCCTTCTGTGGCTTAACTCTGGCATCTCAAGTTTCTTGTTCGTTATAGAGGTCAGAATCTCCATTGCTGTAGCATCAGATCTAGCCACATGGTTCACAGTCTCTACAGTCTGAGAACAGTCTTTGTGTTGTATTACAGACTGAACTGTGACTTCTCAAATTTCTTGGGTTGAGATTTGGAGGAGGAGTTTTTAACAATATAGTTAAGGTTAAAAGAAGTCTTAAAGATGGGTCCCTAGGCCAATAGGAACAGGGAAAAGGCCATATGAGAGGAGAGAAGAAGGCAATTGTTTGTCTATGTGCCAAGAAGAGTAGCCTCAGGGACACCTGCTGAAGTCCAGAATTGTGATGCAGAGAGCTCTGTTAAGTCACCCAACCTTTTATTACAGCAGCCTAGCAGATGGGTAATAGAAACCTACACATCGTTTTGTCATAAAGGAACTGGAACCCCCTCTCCAAGTTCGAAATTGGCCTTTCCAATTACTCAGTATCACTACCTCACAGCAATCCCTTCTCCAACCAAACACCCTCCCAATCAGTGGAGCCTTCCTAGTGTAAGGCCCAAACCTCAACTTGACCAAACTTTATTCAGGCTTGAAACTCACAGTAAGATGACTAGGCCTAAGCTCATGTTCCTAAATCAACCGTCAGTTCCCAGAAACCAGGAATAGAAAAAACAATTCTCAGAAAAACCACAAGAGATGGGCTGAAGGCCATAAGGAAACCCCATAACCCCTGCAGGTGGTACCTGGACATATGATCGTCAACGGAATCAATCAACTTAAAGGTCAATATGTGGTCCAATCCATCACCTTGTGCCTCATGTACTGTTGCTTAAATCTGCCCTGAAAAGGCCCTATAAAAAGACCACGAAGGTAGACTGAGGGGTCCCTCTCTTCTCCGTGTATGGAGACTCTGTGAGGGTCGACCCCAGCACGCTGGACAATAAACCTCTTGCTTTTGCATCGATCTCGGATTTGGTGATTTTGGGGGAGTTTCATTTCAGTTTAAAGTCTAGGGACGTTTACTAGAAGATTGTCCAAAATATGTGCATCACCATGTGCATTGTGATTTAAAATGTTTTGATGACTATTCACACATTTGACGGCCTTGGGCTAGAGAGTTTTCCCCCACCCACATTGACTAGAACCTTGAGCTTGTATTCTTTTTAGGAGCCCCGTGACCTTGCTATACGCCAACACCAATCAGTTTAAAGGTTAACTGGCCCCAACCTATCAGAATAAAGAACAGTTCGGGGACCAATCAATTCGGTTTGTGCCCAGCAACTGTCTAAATTGTGCATAAAAAGGCTCACTGTGTGTTCTTCTGGGCCACCCTTCCCTGCGAGTAGGGATGGCCCCAGCTAGCTGGATCAATAAACCCTCTTGCTATTTGCATCGATTCCCCGACTGTGGGGGGTGTATCTGTGGGGGTGCGGCGTTCCAGTTTGGGCCCCTGGGGTCCAACAGCTATTGTCTGAAACAGCACCCTAACAGCACCACCACCTCTACCCCACCCCCACCGAGTTCTAATTTAAGTCTTCTCTGTGAGATTCACCAACAATATGTCCCCGAAAACTCTAAAACTACCATTTATCATGATAAATGTCACTGTCGGTTTATCTGCCTTCCTCACTCTTGCTGTGTCTTTTCCAAGGACAGTTCTGACCTCTCAGAATAAAAACGCCGCATGAATCTTTTTGATTACGTGCAGGAATGACCCGGTTTGTCTTTGCAACTGTAGCTTTCAATCAAATAGTATAAAGTGAATTACACAATGGAAGTAGAAAGGGCCCCGTGGCATTATAGGAATGAGTGTCTAGCGCTTTCCCTGCCAGGTGGTCTTTAGTTGGATTCCAGCAGCCGCAGAGGAGACAAACCACCACCTGTTTTTCTTGGAGGCTGCTGGTTCCCGTTTCTGTTGAAAGTTGCTACATCAGTTTCTTTGAAGAAGCTAAATTCCGTTTATGCATCTCATTAGGCAAGGCCATGAATGGAGGAAGTAGGACTGTGTGGTCTGTGTCTTTAAAGAAGGTGGTGGGTGGCATCATTTGTTAATCAACACATCCACAGCCACAGCCACCACCAGCTCAGCCCAGGTCTATGACAGTTTCTAGACCACCTGGGTTTAGTAGTTATGCTCAACTCCTAGAGTGGGCCGAACTAAAACGGAAAACACACACACACACACACACACACACACACAATCAACAAAAACAAAAAACAGTGGACCAAATGCATGGATTCAGTCCAAAGGCATGAACATTAGAAACAGGTGTGAGATGTTTCATGGAGAAAATGAAGCTTTAATTCTCTTAAGTGGCAGAGGTCTGTGCTGTTCTCCCCCACAGAGGTAGCTGCCTTACAACATTTTGACAAAGGAGTTAATTATAAACTCCTCCTTCCCTCTTTATTTGAAGTCAATGTTTCCAAAGCCCATATATATACATAAAAACATTTGGGTAATGATAAACTTTGTAAAATAAAATGGTTTATTTCTTCCCCTTTACATTTCCTCCCAATGTAAGCTCAGATGTGAAGTGCGTTTTAGTGTATGAAGCATATATGTGCATTATACTACCTTTTACGTACAAAATGTGCTTTCTGCTGACTTATATGCAAAACTTATAATCTGTGCTCAAATGTGCAGCAAAATATCAGAAAACACAGCATTATTATGCTTTGCTCTGTATATTTCTGAATCTGCCTCATTCAGGAAAGTATTTGGCTTTGTGGCAATAGGCAAGTTCCTTACTAATAGTTTGAATTACAGCCTATGTCCTTTAAGTATTTAGTTTATCATATATAGTAGATAAAAAAGGATGAACCAATTACAACTCCTCCTTTAAATAGTTATTTTTGATGGCCACATAGTGATACAATTCCCTTATTTCTTCATTACTGGTTTATAAAAATTTTAAAGTTGCCTGCTTAAAAACATTCTGTAAAATGTAAATATAACTGAAATAAAACACACGCACATATTTTATTTGGGGTATGGCTCATTGTTAGAGTACTTGCCTAGAATATGCAGAAGTATAGAATTTGACCTCTAGCTCTACAGAACAAAAACCTTTTTTTTTTTTTTTTTTTTTTGAGGGGGGAGGCTACACTGCTGGGAATGGCCAGGGCAACCGGAAATCATTCTGAGAAATGAAAACTCAAGGAACATTCTTATCTGATCCCGACATCTTAGACATTGCTTCTTCAGGTTTAAACAAAACAAAACAAAAACCACTTTCACACGCGGAATTTTACAGGGCGAGTTAATAAACTTAATTACAATAAGGTAGGCAGCCATGTTGTGTCCTTAGTTTTTCTCCTTGGTTTAACCTTTAAAGCTCAGTGATACATTTCATAGAGCCCGCACAGTGGAGGCCACCCTCGCCGGTTGTCATAAAGTGACTTCATTTCACCCAGTCAGGCCGCCCTGCAGCATTTGTTAGCTGGTTCCTTGTCTTTGTTCCAAACGCCTGCACTTATAGAGACTATCACAAGTTAAAGGAAACAAAAGGCTTACCGTTTTTACTTCGAGAGCTCATCTTTTCCTCCTGGACACTGCCTTTCATCCCAGAGAGCAGCATTTAGTGGCCCTTTCCTGCATCTTGCCTTCCAGCTCTCAGTGGTGCATTCATTATAGTAGCAAGAGGCAGCCATGAATGGGGTCCTCATCATCCTTTGCCTCCTCCTTCCTGTCTAGGCTCTGCATCTTCCTGACCAGTTTCCGTGTCTGGCTGCTACAGCGAGGGTATGTGCAAATTACTGTCTTTGTGATGAAAATCTGTGAAGCGATATGACAAAGCATTCTTAGAAGGCCAGGCTGTCCCTCCTTGATTAACTGCGCTCTGTGCTGGAAGAGGGTGGGGCCCTCTTGACTTGTAAAGTGGAGGTGAGAGCTGATTAGGAAAATGCCTGCAGGGTCTTACTGATTCTGCTTGCAAAAAGAGAAATAGATGGCCTCGAAATCCTTAATTTGGTCAATTAGTTATACTGGTTGTGAAAAATACACATTAGAAGCCGAACCCACAATACCATAGCAATATGGCTGCCTAAATAAGACTTGCATAAAAACAGCACCAATAGACATGTTAATATACAAGAGGAAAATCTCACCAGGCAACAAAGGCTAGACAAAGAACTGCTAGCAATGAATGATTGCTGAAAAGAGGGAAAACTTGTCTTCCCCAAGCATGAACCTCTTAACTGATTATCCAGTACCAAGTGATCAGTCCTAAAAATCATATACATACAGGGTGCACTAAACAGTTGTACCCTAAATAAACACACACTAAACATACACACACACACACAAATATACATATGTATATTTGTGCGTTTGTATATTTGTGTGTATATATATGTAACAATACAAATTAAAGAAAAAAAGATCATTAATTTGAGAGGGAACAGGGGGTTGGAAGGAAGAGAGGGAGGGGGAAGTGATGTAATGATATTTTATTTATTTATTAATTTTTTTTATTTTGTTTTTTCAAGATAAGACTTCTCTGTTGTATCTCTGGCTGTCTTAGAACTCACTCTGTAGACCAGGCTGGCCTCAGACTCACAGAGATCTGCCTGTCTCTGCCTCCTGAGTGCTGGGAGTAATATATTTTAGTTTTTTAAAATTGCAAAAAATAATAAAAATAATTTGGATGAAGAAAAAACGAAATACATGTTAAAAGTGAGAAACTGGGAAACAAACTGTGGCTAAAGGGGGACTGTGAAACATAAACAAACATCTCGAAATCAGTGTTATCTTTTCATTCTCTGGACTACTGCTTAACAGTGTCTCTCATACAAAAGAACACAAGACAAGACTGAGAACTGGTCAGACAGCCTGCCCCATATGCTTTCAAAGGTATCTGAAATGGCTTTGTTCTTATAGGTTAATTGCCCCTCCCCAAACATGTAGTCTGACGTTCTAATGAGGCTCTTAAATATTACCACAGTGAGGTGAAATGAAACTACCTTCCTGATACCCACCCATCAACATTTTATATCTGAATAATGCTCACTTCTGTGGCAGGCTATAAAAGAAGGTCGTAACTGCCCAATTTTAGTTAATTATCATCGATAGTAGAAAACCTTGACATTATTCCTTTCTTTCTTTTTCTTTCTTTCTTTCTTTCTTTTTCTCTTTCTCTTTCTCTCTATGGTTTCTTTTACTATCTTTGCCTTTTTTTTTCTGCCAGAACATCATTACTATTTCAGGTTGACAATCCCCTGCCCCACTATGTCTGATAGCTTTTACTCAGGCCTTCTTGATTGGCTACAATCAAACTTAACTGATAGTGTGATGTTAATCCATGGCCTCATGAAGCAATAGAATATTCACAGTTCTATTGTGAGGTGGGGACACTCATGGTCTTTGCAAAGACAGACGAAGGTGCTTAATTCGCCACAGGGCAGGAAAAACCTTGCCAGGTTTATTTTCCTTTTGCTTCTGTGAATAGCTACAGTCCCTCCAGGGCTAGAAGAGAAGGAGCTCGCAAGGCATTCTGCTAGCCCACCTGGGGAGGATGAGGCATCCTTTAGCGAAGAGTAATAAAGAAGCTGAACAATTATACAATCAGGAAGAACTTCGCTTGGTTCACGGCCCTGCATCTTTTTCTTAACATCCTTACCTCATCTAGAAAGTACTTTTTCACAACTCTAGCTGAATCTAACCCTGACTTGACTTAGCATTTCTTGAGCACTCAGGTGTATGACATGAGCTCTTTGTCTAGTGAGCTCACTCAGCAACGTGGAGAATACCCCCCTCACTCAGGTCAAAGCCACCCACTCTTTGTCTGTATTATAAACTCCCCAGAGACAGACACAGTGCTGCCCAAAGCATTTTTCTTGTTTCTTTGTACATATTTAAATTTAGGAGACATTTTATGCAGAGTGCAATCCAAATGAACTCATAAGTAAGGCAGAGCTCTCTTCAGACAGATAAGGATATATTTTGAGCACTTCTCTATGAGTGAGACTCATTCATATTTATTAAATACTGGAGACGTGTTAGCCCTCTTTTAACTTGTTTTTTTAAGAATTATTTTTAGTGTAACTCTTCAAAGTAATATAGAGTTATTGGATCAGAATTCAAGTATTACAAATGAGTGAAGAAGTTAAAATTGCTGTATACACACACACACGCACATACACACACACACACACACACACACACACACACACGTGTGTGTACACCATGTATGTGCAGTGCTCATGAAAGTCAGAAGACAGAGTTAGATCCATTGGAACCAGAGTTATGATCAGCTGTGAGTCACAATGCGGGTGCTGGGAATTTAACTCAAGTCTTCTGGAAGAGCCACCAGTGATTTTAACCACTGAATCATCTTTCTAGGTACTTAAGCACATATTTTCATACTGTCTGGCAATATACTTTTCATTTTCTCTATAAAATCTTATCAAATGAAATGTTCATTCCATGAAATAAGTTTAATTTTACAATAAAATAACAAAACTGAGAATAAGCTAAAAAAATACCAAAACATTAATTTATTCCAAACATTTTGTAGACTTAACATGTTCCTTGAATCTTATAGGCAGATAGAAATCAGTTGAAACTGTTTTCTAGAGGGTGGGAAGACAAATGCCACTTGGAAAAAGTCATTTAGGTTTTTGTTTTGTTTTTTTATGCTTATGGGTGTTTTGCCTGCAGGCATGTCTATGCACCACACGTATACAGTGCCTGAAGAAGCAGAAGATAATGTGGATCCTCTGGTATTGCAGTTACAGATGGTTGGGAGCAGCCATGTAGGTGCTGGGAATTGAACCTGGGTCCTCTGAAAAAGCAGCCAGTGCTCTTAACCCCTGCACCATCTCCCAGCCCTGGATAATACTACTTTATAATTCGAGTATTAACAGTCTTTTAAATATCTGTCCTTGAAATACATTATTTAGAGGTGTTTTACCCACAGCTTTAAGAGCCCCTCTTTCTATGCAGAAGATAACACAAGCTTCTCCAGACTGACCACCAGGTACTCTGCCAGTTCTCCCTGGACTTCATTAGTAAAAGGAAATTATTATCTTCTGATGCAACTCTGACTTTTTAGAAGTATACAAAAATTAGTTTTAGATATTAAAATAAGTTTTATTTTCAAGTGCTTTATGCCTGGAATTTCCATTCAGAGTTTAATTCAAATCTTAGTGCCTTATACAAATTAATCCTCCTTTTCAAATGATATTTGAATAGAATCAGACCCATTGTGGAATTTTTTTTGGTAAGCAAACCCTCTCCAGTCCTTCAGCTGTTTGTGTGTCATATGGTTTGATATTTCTTCACCAGCCTTGTTATCTGTCTCTGTTTACGTCCCCATTTGATCATTTTCTTCCTCAAGTATCATGTTTAGAATTGAAGACAATAGCTCAGACGAATTCTGTTTTCGAGTAGAGAACATGTCTTTGTATGCTCAAATTGAAACTTGTAATTCATTACAGAGCGTTTAATGGTGGAGAATTAGCCCTGCTATGTAAGTACTTTCTATTCATCATTATTTCAGGCATGGCTTTGTGACACTAGATTCTTTACAATTTTGAAAAGAACCACCACACGGATATGCGTTGCCTCCAGCTGACGTTGGAGTTGGAGACCCACAGCTCACGATTCCGCTGCTTACGTGAACCAGTCACTTTCTCCTATCACGAGCACTATTTCTTTTCTTTTCATTTTTCCTTTTTGTTTTTTGAGACAGGGTTTCTCTGTTGTGACTCTTACTGTCCCGAAACTCTGTAGACCAGTCTGTCCTTGAACTCACAGAGATCCTCCTGCCTCTGCCTCCTGAGCGCTGGGATTAAAGGTGTGCATCACTACCGCCCAGCTTCTCCTATCACTATTTCTTAGAGGAAATACCACGATGTGAGGGGTGACCTTAAGTGGATAGCATTAGAAAGAACTGCATTTCTTTAACTTCACCATAGAGAGATTGTGAAACTGAGACTTCAGCTTCTAAACTGGACTCTGCAATGGGCTACAAAATGGGAAATGGGAAATTGCTTCCCATAAGGGAATTGAAAACTCTAGGGTAATTCCTTCTCTAACACTGGCGGAGACATTACCTCTTCCTAAGTGAAGATAGTGGAGTAACATAAGTAATGATTGAGCCAAAGTCAATGGAGCAAAGAGTTTAAAAGCTTCAGGCATGATGTCTGTCCCTGGAGGTCACCATTTCTGTACTAATTAATACTAAGTTTGGGTTGGGCACCTTTAGCTTTTCTTACACTTTTCAGTACATTATAGATAAGTATTCAGGTCTCATGGTATCAAAATAGTAGTTTGTATTGAGGGATTTAGTAGAAAATGTACTGTAACCAAAGTTCCACATGGTATTTGGGAATTGCAGTTAATATTTTTAATTCTTCATTGCCATAATTTCCAAATAAAATAAATGGTCATATATGATAGTATATGGGCTAAGAGACTTTTATTGTGGTAGAAGAAAAAAATCCTTGGTAGCTCTACATGCCCCCAATTGGGAGATACATTTTAAACATTCACTTATGTATTGTGTGTGAGTGTTGGGGTGGGGCACGTATGTGCCACCATGCTGTGTGCAGTTCAGAGGATAACCGGCAAGAGTTGGTTCTCTCCTTCCACTATATAGGTTCTGGGTATTGAACATAGGTTATCAGATTTGCTATCAAGGGCTTTTACCTGCTGAACTTCCTCTCTAGCCTATTGGGAGATCTTGGCCCAGGGAATTAAGTAAAGATTGGTTTTCAGACTTGGGTCATTCTTTGGAGAGACTGCTTTATAAACAGAGTAAAAGCATGGTTCCTTCTCTTGCAACATAGTGTATGAGGAGCAAGTTTAGTTTAATGTTATGTATTACTCCTGTCTCCTTAAATCCATTTAAAGGGGTGAAGTAGACAGAGCCAAAGAGTCTGGTGGACATGAGCAGGAATTCAAGGGAAGCTCTCATGTGTTCACTAAGTGCATACAGACAAACTGAGTAAGCCAGTTTTGAGCTCCTGTCTTTGTGGAAAGCAGAACTGTGGGAGCAGATATGGACTGGGACAGGAGTCCAGAAGGCAAGTCTTAGAGGGCTTGATTGTCTTTCTGAGTCTTTTCCCTCACCAGGCTTCCCATACTCGCAACACAGTTAGACATCATTGAAGGAACTCTGAAAATGCATAATGTCAGTATGGGAAAAAACTATGATATGTGTTAGAAATGCCATCAGGAAAGGGCATCATCAATAGGCTTTAAATATTCAAAATAAGAAATGAAAAATGATAATTGTAGGAGACATTGGGAAAAGTATGAGAAGCTGACCTGGAAGGATTGATTGCAGCTTTGAAGAAGCATGACTTAAAAGAAAAGAAATCCACATGTAAACAGATAGGCATTGAATTGTCAGCCATATTCCAGAAAATAAAATAGTCAGATATGATGGGGTCACAGTGTATGGAAGACACGGGAGGCAGAGGTAAGACTGTTTTTTGGTTTTTGTTTTTCGAGACAGGCTTTCTCTGTTGTAGCTCTGGCTGTCCTGGAACTCACTCTGTAGACCAGGCTGGCTTTGAACTCACAGAGATCTAACTGCTTCTGCCTCCCAAGTGCTGGGGTTAAAGGTGTGCGCCACCACAACCCAGCTTTTTTTTCTTTCTCTTTTTCTCTTTCTTTTTCTTCTTTTTCTCTTTCTCTTTCTTTCCTCCTTCCTTCCTTTATTTATTTTTTTTGGGGAGATGAGACTAGACGTGTTATCTGATAGAGACTTGAGGTGCATGATACTGAGTACACCACTCTTTAGAACACATGAAAGGCTGTTTCTAAGTTAAGGCATTGACATAGGGGATCCTGAATCTTGTCAGCTGTGTGGATGCTAACAATGACAGGGGCTTTTTATTCTTTTGAAGATGGTACTGATGTAACAAACTACTAACAAGCAGATAATCGTGGAACGTGACTAGAAACAAAATAGGTAGAACTGACTGGGCATGGGGCCCAACTGACCACAGAGGGGAAAGAATCAAAGTCAGTTTTGAGGTTCTTTCTCCAGGGAAGGCCTAGGCAGAGGTGTCCTGATTAGTAGGGAACAAGGTTTGGGGGACCGATCTGAAAGTTCCTTAGATGCAAGGTTCAGTTTTATTAACTGTTCTATCATCACTACAGCCCTGTTCTGGCTTGTATTTACTACTTTATTTATTTATTTATTTTGACAAAAGTAGTAAAGAAACGCCCAGGAAAGGGAAGAAAGATATGTTCTGTCTGGAATAGGATGAGCTGGGTCCTAGCTTTGTCTTCATTATGTCAGCCATCTGGCTAGTTAGTAATTAGCCTTATTTCTTTTACAAGACCATAAACATTTGGGAGTCAAGGTTTGCAGCTGACTTGTGACTATAGGCATATAAATACTATAAATAAATGTTAGAACATAGTTGAAAGATGGAGTTTGAGGTTTAGAGAGGACTTCTGCGTATCTTTGGCTTGTACGTGTCTCAAACTTAGCTGTGCTGTGATAATGGTTGATTTATTTGGTGTGCTTCACACTTGACCTTACTAATTTAGCAAGTGGCTTTACACTTCACTGTTAACTTGCACTGGAATATGTACAATAAGTGAAGGATTCTGCTCGGTACTGGTGGCAGTATAATCAGAATTAACAGTCTACCATGTTCTGCTGAAATCTCTAAGCAAACCTGCATTCCGGTGGTTCTTAAAAATGTAAAGCTTCTTCCTTGTTTAAAACGTGTTGTTGTGTAGGAGATTAAAACACAACACAAATTTGTGTGAATTTTACATTAAGCGATAATCTTCACTGCTGATTTGACACCTTGGGGTTCTGTTCGGCAAGGCCTCGAATCTGCTGTGCCAGTCTGAAAAGTAAGCCTGGGGAAAGAAGTTGTTTGGAAAGAGGTAAGGAAAAGCTTAGTTTGCAAATCCAGTGGGCTGATGAAGTCTGCCCTTTTAACTACTGCGTTCAAATCCTGATGGTAAAATGACACATTCATTTGGAGATCACACCTTTTATGTGATTTTCACAGGTTTAGATTGTCAGTTTGAGACTGTTCTGTTTCTTTCTTAGTGAGTCCATTTTATAGTGCTCTCATAATTTATAGACTTGCGCCTTTTCAAAGTTCAAGTAGATGCATTGTTCTGTACATTTATTAATTGTTCCAGAACAACAAAGGCATATTGAGGATTGGCTCACTTTGGTGTAGGGTCTGAGCCTCTCTCCCTCCTTCTCTCTCTCCTTGAAGGCCTGAAGCATTTCCCAAACTCCACTTTGCCCCCTTCTTCTAATCAACCTTTGCACATCCAGGCCAGCTTTGGAATGTGCTTCCTAGAAAACTTGAACTAATGAAAATAACTCTCAGAAACAGCTCAGGGGAGAGCTATTCAAGGCTACTAGTGTGTTCTGAGATGCGGCCTGTGGTTGGGAAATCTTTTTCTAAAAAGAAAGGAGTTTGGGGCTGGAGATGGCTCAGTGCCTGAAAGCCTGGCTGCTCTTGCAGAGGACGTGGGCTTGGTTCCATCCAGCTCACAATCCTTGTAATGACAGTTCTAGGAGATTTGATGCCCTCTTCTGACCTCTGTGAGCTCCTGCATGCACGTGGTGTGCGTAAACTCATATAGGCACACATACATGTGCATGAAATTAATCGATAGATTTTAGTTTATTTTACTATTTTTGGTTCTAACACAGCAGTACCATATACCATGCTCTCTCTCACTTTTTAAAAAATCTTCTTCCTTTTATACTAAAACCTGCTATCAGAACTCCTGATAACATGTTTTATTTGCTTCATCTTGTAATACAACTACAATTCCAATTTCAGTAACACTCCTATCACTAAACACCCAGAATGGTACAAAGCTTTTTTATTTTTGGCAGTTATTACTGTCCTCGTAGTATATTCCCTCGGGTATCTACAGAATAGTATTCTAAAGTTTCTTTTTAAATAATACTTTTGTTAATAATTTAAGTTTCATACAATGCATCTCGATAGCATCCTCTTCCCATTCCTTCTTGTCCCACCCTCCGAGCCCTGTGCCCTCAAAAGAAAGAAAGAAAAGAAAAAAAAACAAATAAAAGACATTTAAGTCTATCTTGTGTGGCAGGAGCATGGATCACAGGCATCACTGTGGTATTTGGAGGCAGCAGGCTGCTGTGGTCATGGACATTCACTTGGCCTGTGTTAGCCTGAGACCGAGCATAATGAAGACTGACCTGAAGTTGGGCTTCACTGCCCAAACAGGCAGGCACCAGGATTTGCTGCAGGCACCAGGACTTGCTGCAGGCACCAGGACTTGCTGCAGGCACCAGGACTTGCTGCAGGCACTAGAGCACCCTGCAGATGCCCAGGCAGCACACAGGCACTCAGCCAACCCAAAGACACCTGGACATCATGCAAGCCCCCAGTCATCCCACAGACACCCAGATATTGTGAAGGCACCCATTTCAAATTAATATTATTTGACCGTGTAAATAATTTATATAGTTAAACATGTAAAATTATATTAAAAATTAACACAAACTGGATTTTTTTTTTTCAGGATCTCACTATATAGTCCTGGCTGGCCACTCTTTATGAAGACCAGAGTGGCTTCAAATTCACCAAGATCCACCTACCTCTGCCCACTTCAAAAGCATTTTTTTCCACTTTTTTAATGTACTTGTTTCCTTTCAGATTATGTGCTCCTTTTTCTTTTCTGGATGTTGTTGCTTTTTATTTTCTTTGCTATAGTGGCATAAAATTTCACACCCAGACATACCATCTGTATTCAAACTGTGGTCTTCTTCTCAGGAACTGTTTCAGGGTTGTGAAGACCAGAGTTGATTTGAGACACGGTATTATTTGGCCAAAGCATGCATATAAATATAATTCTATTAACTTTTGCAAAATTTTCCTTCACAGGTTCTGTGTCATTCCTTAGCAGATGTTTAAACAACTATGGTCTAATGTTTTACCCCAGAGGGTATTGATATTATCGCAGTATGGTTTTACCTTTTAATTTCCTAGCTGTATTAGTCAGTTCTTTACCTCTGACAAAAAGCTTGAGATAATCAATACTAAGGGGTAGATATTTATGTGACTTCATCATTCTGTTCCCTGGTCACTTGTCCTTGTTGCCTTCGGGCCAGCGACAAGGCAGTTCACTGTGGAGAGAACTGTGGCGTGAGCCATTACTCCGTGGCAGCTAAGGAGTAGCGACCAGAAGACTCCGTGGTCTCAATGTTCCTGTCGAGGGTACATCCCAGTGAACTAACCTCTCCCTCTGGGGCCTACTTCTTGAAGGTTCCAGCACTTTCCAATAGATTGTTGAGACTGGTGACCAGACCTTTAGTACCTGGGCCTGTGGAATATTTTAGACCAGAGTAATAGCACAAGCTATAGGAGAGACTGGGAACTGTTTTCTATATATGTCCAGGGCCTTTTATATTTATTCTTCTGTGGACTGTCTATTAATTTTTTGTCTGCTTTTAGATTAAGATTTTTTCTTTTTTTAAAATGTTTTTAATAGATATTTTTATCTCATGGGATTTATTCATTTATCTCACCCTAGTGGAAACTACAAATATATTTTCTTAACTTGTCATTTGAATATTATATATTGAGGTCAAATTTATAGATTTGATTTTTTTTAGTTTTTATATTTACCTTACTAATTAAGGTCTTTGTTCTTTGTAAACTGGTAATAGCCTATAATGAATAACTCTGCAGGGACTGTAGAGATGGCCCAGTAATTAAGAGCTCTGGCTGCTTTTGCAGTGGACCATGATTCTATTCCCCGTACCCACATGGTGACTCCCAACCGTTTGTACCTCCATTTCTAGGGAATCTGGTGCCCTCTTCTGACCTTCTTAATGCAAGTGGTGTAATGCATATATGCAGGTGAAACACTCAAGCATATGAAGTAGGTACACATGTGTTGGCTATTTCTTGTTTGTGAAGCTCAAGGGTGACTGCTGCTTATCTCTTTCCAAATGTCTGTACACGTTGGCCCAACTTTTCTTATTAAGATGCTTATCCCTTCCAAGTGACTTGTGGTCCAGCCTTGTGTACTTCGGAAGTCAGGCAGGAAGGGCCAGCCTTGTCACATGAGTCTTCCCAGAAACCCGTCCTGGCTGTAGTCAGAGAGTGAGATATGATGCCATTGGGTCAGACAGCTGTCACGGTGGATGAAGAGAACCCTGTCTCCTGGAGAATCTGGGAAGGGATGAAGCTGGTCTGGATCCAGTTTAGTCATGACGCCATTGCTGGACTTTGGATCTAGAATTGCAAAATAATAGATTTGTGCTGATTTAGGCCACTGGGAATTTGTTATAGGAGCAACAGAAAACCAAAACACTGCCTATGTCTCTATTTCTGTTTTTTTTTTTTTCCCATTGTCCTTACACTTTAGTTATTTTAGTGGAAGCTTCTTTGATACGGTATAGTAGTCTTAATTCCTTAAGCTTAGGAGAATGTTTAAATTAAACTGAAATTTATTATAATAATGAACTCCATTGTAGTCTGTAACTGTAGATTCATAGACCATTTTTAAGGAACAATTATTTAAATTAATGCTTTAAATAAACATGTAACTCATGCATCTGAGAAATCTCCTGTGTAACAACTGTAGAAAGCTAAAATGAGGAGAATGAAAAAGATACAAATAGCCAGAAGTGAGAAACTGAGTAAACTTAAAAACAAAACAAAACAGAACCAAAAACCAAAAACCTGGGCATTTATTTTCCAGCTCGTGTGCTGAAGATCGCCACCCAGTGGGCACATGGGAAATTTCATCAGTGTGAGTGTGGCCAATGACCAGGTCAGGAAGCCTGTGGGTGGGTAGGTAAAGTCAGGCAAAAGGGAGAGGGAGGTGTCAGGAGAGGAGAAGGTGATGGTGGGGAAGAGGACTTTGACCTGAAGGCAAGGGGCAGATAATTTAAAAACCGACATAGAAACCAAGATGGCAATAGGTTCTCTCTTGAGTTTGGCGTGAGAGAGGGGAGAGGAAGGAGAGACACACAGAGAGAGATACACAAAGACTCACAGAGAGGAAGCGTTGAAATTCTCATAAAGGTGGAAGGATATGAAAATATTCACTATCTATTGGCCTTAACAGCAACAACAATAGAAGTCCAAACCCTGGCGAGTGACATTTTGGTAGAGTGCAGGACAGGGCATGTAAAAAGCAAAGTGTGGGCCAGCACGGAGCCGGCACCCGCAGTGGCCGAGGGGTGTGTCTTCCCTCTAGGGATGCCCACTTAAGGTCATCAGAAGCAGCTTATTTTTCACGGGTGGCCGGGTAGATGCTGTTCTTAGTCATCATTGTGATTTATGTTAAACTCGCCCACTTTTCTGCTAGGAGAGACCACCGATAATGGTCGCATTAGGTTTAGCAACTCGAGAGCACTTACTCTCTTTTCAGATAAAGCAGCATTGGCAGGGTCGGTCCCCATGTTGTGTTGCTGATACGCAGCAAAGGCCAACCCAAAGAGTTTCGCTCTCCCGTTCTGCCACCACCTTGATTAGCCGGCCGTGCATTCCTGTCCAATCTCACTGGACTTTGAATCACACATTGTTTGCTAAGCCTGACGCTTGGCCAAAGAGGACTTAATGGCACTTAGGAAACAAGAAATTATCAAATGACACCATGTCTTCAAAGAATCATTCTCTCTCTGATGAGTGACACTTTAAGCCTCACTGTGCTTCTGGGTCCTTTGATGGTGTCATGCCCCACAAGGGGCTCACTAAGATGATAAAGTCTGAAGACAATGAGCCATAGTTGGAGAGCTGAGGTCACTTCATGGCACTCTGTTCAGACAGGAGGGAAGGGGCTTTCTTTGAAGGTGACAGTAAGTGCCAGCTAATGATAGCAAGCTTCAATACACTGAATGAAATTCAAAATACCTGACTTCCAGTTTTGAAGTGTCGGTGAAACATTTGCACTTTTTATATTGGTATATTTAGAAAAGAATCTAGCTGTATAGTTTTTAAAGTCTCATAGGAAGGAAAAATAATTAAGCATTGATGTACTTCTCTTGCTGGTCTTTAAAATATAAATATTGAGTGATTATTGATGATACTTCCAGCTTCTTTCCATTCTGGATTTAAGACGATCATTTTGTGGGATTTACTCTCTAGTCAGAAATGCGAAATGGGCTTCCTAAACTAACACCGTTGAATCTTTTCTCTGTATTTGTATGTTACAGCTATTTAACACACCGCGATTTTACTTAAATAACGAGATAAACATATAATCCACAAAATGAATAATCCAGTGGGAAAATGGAGTCATGAAAGACAGACTCTCAAATTCCAAAAGAAACAAACCACGTAACATATGTAGAAGACCCTTCAGGTTTCCTGTCTTTTGCTTCAGGGTCCAAGGGACACCAAGAACATTGGTTTGTTGACAATGTGGGGACTGTTCTCCTGCTATCTCTAACTTCTCTGGTCCCAAAATACCTCCTCACCCTCTTCTGTGAGTATTCTGGAGCCCTGCACAATGTTTAGCTCTGAGCCTCTGCATCTGTTGCCACAAGTTGCTGGCAGAAGACTCTCCGATGGAGACTGGACTAGGTACCGATCTATGAGTAGAACAGGATACCATTAGAAATCCTTTCCTGGCTATCCAGCCTCTAGTTCCTGGCCTGCCCTGCAGAATCAAGCATGGGTTCTGTAGAAACTGGAACCCCTATTCAGAAACCCCATAGACCCTATTTTGTGTACATGCTCCAGGCCTCCACCTAAGGCTGACCTTGCTAAGTCCCCACTCTAAGGGCAAATTATCTCATCCAGCCAGGTAGCCCTGAAGACTATACTAAGGGTAATTAGCCCTACCCAGCCAGATAGCCATGCTAAGGGTAATTGGCCTTGTCCAGCCAGGTAGCCCTGAAGGCTAAAGGCCATAAAGCTATCTCACCTGACCAGGTAACCCTGAAGGCCATAAAACCAGATGTCTGGTTCTGATGATTAACTTGCCAGGCACTGCCCAAAAATGTAGCCACATGGACACTTGTGAACTGCACCTGTGCCCATTAATTAAAAACCAGACTCCCTCACCTATGTGGAAACCCCCTTTTTCTGTCAATAAATGGAGCTGTAATTCTCTGTTCAGGGTAGGTCATCTCTACAGTGTCTGAACCCAGCATGCTGGTTTTTTTCTGCGGAATAAAAGTGCCTTTGCTTTTTACATACATGGTCTCGCTGGTCCTTGGGGGGCAAGTTTCGCACCCAACAGGTTCTCTCTTTTGGCATGGGGTTCTGTCCTTCCATTGTCCCAGTGGGTTCTGTAGGGAGGATGGGTTATAGGTTGAAGTTTTTGTGGCTGGGGTGGTGTCCCAATCCCTCCACTGGGAGCCTTGCCAGCTACATGAGAAGGCCTGTTCAGGTTTCCCATCCCCCATTGCTAGAAGTCCTTGCCAAGGTCTCCATCATGGGCTGCAGTGAGTTTTCACTGCTCTTGGTCTCCAGATTGCCTCCTCCCACCCCGGTCCCCCAGTGTCCCTCAGTTCTGGCTATCCCTCCATACACTCCCTCGCTCCCTTCCTCTCCCCCACACCTGGCCTCCCCGCTTCCCTTTCCCATCCTACTCCAGCTCATCCACATCATCTGTTCCACCCCTGACCCCAACCAGGAAGATCCCTGCATCTCACCCGGGCCCCTCCTTGTTGTCCAGTCTCTCTGGGTCTGTGGGTTGCAGTGCCTTTGTCCTTTGCTTAACAGTTAATAACCACTTACGAGTGCGTACATGCCGAGTTTGTCTTTCTGGGACTGGGTCACCTCACTCAAAATGATTTTTCCATCCATTTGCCTGAAAAATTCATGTAGTCATTTTTTTTTTAAAAAGCTGAGTAATACTCCATTCTGTGATGTACAATTTCTTTATCTATTCTTCAGTCAAGAGGCATCTAGGATGTTTCAAATTTCTGGCTATTATGAACAAAGCTGCTATGAACATAGTTGAGTAAGACTCCTTGGGGTAGGATGGAATTTCCTTGGGAAATTCCCCAGGAATTTGCCCAGGAGTGCAATGGCTGGGTCTTGAGGTGGATTGAGTTCTAGTTTCCTGAGGAATTACTGTTGTGAATTGGCCAGAGCTCCCTCCCTGGAGCTTGCCCATCCGCCACACTCCCTACCCGCGGCACCCTCTGGCCAGGTATGGCCCCTGTACCTGCCCCCAGTCAGGCAGGTACCTGTCTCATATAATCCCCGTGAACTTCCAGCTCCTTCTCTTTAGCCTTTCTCTCTCCCTTTCTCTCCTTCTCTTTTTCCCCTCCCCCCTTCCTCTGCCCCCTCTCCTTTGTCTCTCTCTTTGGTCTCTCTTTGCTCTCTGCCCCTCTTCTCTGTTCTCTCTTTCTCTCTTCCTTCTTCTCTTTCTTCTTCCCTCCACTCGGAAGTGGACATCTGCGTCTCACCCCACTCCAATAAACCTCTTGCCTGAGACCCTGTTGCCTGTTGCATGGTGGTGTTGTGCACTTTTCTTTCAAATGCCATGTTGCTCTCCATAATAGGTCTTCAAGTTTGCACCCCCACCAGCAATGAAGGAGTGTTCCCCTTGCTCCACATCCTTGCCAGCACGAGCTGTCATTGTGTTACTGATCTTAGCCATTCTGACAGGTGTAAGATGGAATCTCAGAGTAGTTTTGATTTGCATTTCCCTGATGGCTAAGGATGTTGAACATGTCTGTAAGTGTTTCTCAGCCATCTGAGATTCTTCTTTTGAGAATTCTTAGTTTAGATCTATATCACATTTTTTTGATTGGATTATTTGGTTTGTTGATGTCCAGTTTCTTGAGTTCTTTATATATTTTTGATATTAGCCCTCTATCAGAAGTGGAGTTTGTGAAAATCTTTTCCCATTCTGTAGGCTGCCATTTTGTCTTATGGACGGTGTCTTTTGCCTGACAGGAGCTTTTCAACTTCATGAGGTCCCATTTGCTAATCGTTGATCTTAGTGCCTGAGCTATTGGTATTCTGTTCAGGAAGTTGTCTCCTGTGCCAATGCATTCAAGGCTATTCCCCATTTTCTCTCCTATCAGGCTCAGTGTATCTGGTTTTATGTTGAGATCCACTTGGACTTAAGTTTTGTGCAGGGTGAGGAATATGGGTCTATTTGCATTTTCTATATGCAGACATCTAGTTTGACCAGCACCATTTGTTGAAGATGCTGTCTTTTTTCCAGTGTGTATTTCTGGCTTTTTTTTTTTTTTTCAAAAATTAAAGATCATGTGTCCATAAGTATGTGGATTTGTGTCTGGATCTTCGATTTGGTTCCATTGATCAACATGTCTGTTTTTATGCCCATACCATGCAGTTTTTATTGCTTATAGCTCTGTAGTACAATTTGGGATCAGGAATGTTGATACATCTGAAAGTTCTTTTATTTTTATTTTATTGTTATTTTAGCTATCCTGGGTTTTTTATTTTTCCGTATGTAGTTGAGTATTGTCCTTTCACGGTCTGTAAAGATTTGTGTTGTGATTTTGACAGGAATTGTGTTAAATCTGTAGGTTGTTTTTGGTAAGATGGCCATTTTTACTATGTTAATCCTACCGATCCAGTAGCATGGGAGATCTTTCCATCTTCTGAGGTCTTCAATTTCTTTCTTCAAAGACTTAAAGTTTTTGTCAAACAAGTCTTTCACTTGCTTCATTAGAGAGTCACTCTAAGATATTTTATGTTGTTTGTGGCTATTGTGAAGGCTGTTGTTTCCCTGATTTATTTCTCTGTCCATTTTTCTTTTGTATATACGAGGGCTACTGATTTTTTTTTTTAGTAGATCTTGTAACCAGCCACTTCACTGAAGTTGTTTATCAGCTGGAGGAGTTCCCTGGTTGATGTTTTTGGGTTACTTATGTACACAATCACATCATCTGTGAATAAGGATACTTCGATTTCTTCCTTTCTAATCTGTATCCCCTTGAGCTCCTTCTGTTGTCTTATTGCTCTGGCTAAAACTTCAAGTACTGTATTAAATAGGTATGGAGAGAACGACAACCTTGCCTTGTTCCTGATTTTAGTGGAATTGCTTTGAGTTTCTCTCCATTTAATTTGATATTGGCAGTCGGCTTGGTGTAAATTGCCTTATTGTGTTTTCAGGTATGTCTGTTGTATCCCCAATGTCTCCAAGACTATTATCATGAAGGGGTGTTGGATTTTGACAAAAGCTTTGTCCGCATCTAGTGAGATGATCATGTGGTTTTTTTCTTTCAGTTTGTTTTTTTTGGTGTATTACGACGACTGACTTTTGTATGTTGAACCATCCCTGCATCTCTGAGATAAAGCCTATTTGATCATGGTGGATAGTCTTTTTGATGTGTTTTTTAAAATTCCATTTGCAAATATTAAGTATTTTTGCATGAATGTTCATGAGGGAAATTGGTCTGTAATTCTCTTTCTTCGTTGAATCTTTGTTAGGTTTGACTAACAAACTGTAACAAACTACGAGGCATGGCTGTAGCCTCATAGAATAAGTTTGTCAGTGTTCTTTCTGCTTCTATTTTGTGGAATAATTTGGTGAGTGTTGGCATTAACTCTTCTTTAGATGTCTGGTAGAATTCTGCACTAAAACCATCTGGCACGAGGTTGTTTTTTTTTTTTTTTTTGTTGGGAGACTTTTAATGACCTCTTCTATTTCCTTGGGGAGTGTATATATCTGTTTACATTGTTTATTTGATCTTGATTTAATGTTAGTAGGTGGTATCTATCAAAGAAATTACCCATTTCTTCTGGTTTTTCCAATTTTGTGGCATACAGGTTTTTAAAAGTATGACCTAATGATTGTTCGGATTTCCTTGGTGTCTGTAGTTATAGCCCCCTTGTTGTTTCTAATTTTATTGATTTGGATATTCTCTTTCTGTCTTTTAACTAGTTTGAATAATGGTCTGTCTATCTTGTTGATTTTCTCAAAGAATCAACTCTTTATTTCATTGATTCTTTGTATTGTTCTCTTTGTTTCTATTTTAATGATTTCAGCCCTCAGCTTGATTATTTCTTGCTGTCTACTCCTCTTGGATGTGCTTGCTGCTTTTTGTTCTAGGGCTTTCAAATGTGCTATTAATTTGCTAGTATGTGATCTCACCATTCCTTTTTGGTAGGCATTTTGTGTTATGAATTTTCCACTTAGCACAGATTTCATTGTGTCCCATAAATATGGGTATGTTGCAGATTCATTTTCATTGAATTCTAGAAAGTCTTTAATTTATTTCTTTATTTCTGTCCTGACTCAATCATTATTCAGTAAATAGTTGTTAAATTTCCATGAATTTGTGGGCTTTCTGTTGTCACTATTATTGTTGAAATGCAACATTAATCCATGGTGGTCTGATAAGATGCAGGGGGTTATTTCAGTTTTCTTGTATCTAATGAGACTTGCTTTATGTCCAAGTATGTGGTCAATTTTGGAGAAGGTTCCATGAGGTGGAAGGCATGTTCTTTTGTGTGGGGGTGAAATGTTCTATAGATATCTGTCAGGTCCATTTGGTTTATAACATCTGTTAGCTCAAGCATTTCTCTGTTTAGATTTTGTCTGGAGGACCTGTCAGTTGGTGAAAGTGGGGCATTGAAGCCTCCCACTGTCAATGTGTGTGAGTGAACGTGTGTTTTAAGCTTTAGCAACGTTTCTTTTATGAATGTGGGAGCCCTTGTATTGGAGGCATCGATGATAAGAATTGAAATGTCCTCTTGGTAGATTGTTCCGTTGATGTGTATGTAGTGTCCTTCTCTGTCTCTTTTGATTAATTTTGGTTTGAAGTCTATTTTGTTGGATATTAGAATGACTACACATACTTGTGTTTTAGGTCCATTTGCTTGGTAAATCTTTTCCCAACCCTTTACTCTGAGGTAATGTTTATCTTTGAGGTTGCAGTGTTTTTCTAGTATGCAGTAGTAGGCTATTGGATTCTGGTTTTGTTTTTTTAAAATCCATTCTGTTAGTCTGTGTCTTTTAATTGGGGATTTGAGTCCATTGATGTTGAGAGATATCAAAGATCAATGATTGTTAGATTCTGTTATTTTATAGTTGTTTTTTTTTTTTTTGCCTGAGTGTGTGTGTGTGTATGTGTGTGTGTGTATGTGTGTGTGTGTGTGTGTGTATGTGTGTGTATGTGTGTGTGTGTGTGTATGTGTGTGTGTGTATGTGTGTGTATGTGTGTGTGTGTGTGTGTATGTGTGTGTGTGTGTGTATGCGTGTGTGTGTGTGTGTATGTGTGTGTGTGTGTGTATGTGTGTGTATGCGTGTGTGTGTGTGTGTGTGTATGTGTGTGTGTGTGTGTGTGTGTGTGTGTGTGTGTTTTCTATTAGTTTTGATGGTGTGAGATTATATATTTCCTGTGTTTTTTTTTTTTTTGTGTGTGTGTGGTTAAGCCCCTTGGGTTGGAGTTTTCCTTCTAGTATCCTCTGTAGGGCTGGATTTGCAGATAGATATTGTTTGAATTTGGATTTGTCATGGATAGTTTGTTTTCCCCATCTATGGTGATTGAAAGTTTTGCTGGGTATAGAAGTTGGACTGGTATCTGTGTTCCCTTAAAGCCTGTAGCACATCACACCGTGCCTTTCTGGCTTTTAGAGTCTCCATTGAGAAGTCCAGTGTAATTCTAATTGATTTGCCTTTGTATGTTACTTGCTGTTTTTCCCTTGCAGCTTTTTTTTTTTTTTTTTTTTTTTTTTTTTTTAGTATTCTTTCTTTATTTGGTATGTTTAGTGTTTATTATGTGGGGGCTGATTTCCTTTTCTGGTCTATTCTATTTGGTGTTCTGTATGCTTCTTGTTCCTTTATAGGGATCTCCTGCTTTAGGTTTGGAAAATATTTGTCTATTATTTTATTGAAAATATTTCCTGGGCTTTTGAGCTGGGATTCTTCTCCTTCTTCTATTCCTATTATTCTTGTTTGGTCTTTTCATAGGGTGTCAGATTTCCTGGAGGTTTTGTGTTAGTAGATTTTGGACTTGATGTTTTCTTTTACTGATGTGTCTATTTCTTTCATAGTATCCTCGACTCCTGAGATTCCCTCTTCCATCTCTTGTATTCTATTGCGATAGCTTACCTCTGTAATTCCTGTTCATTTTTCTAGGTTTTTTTTTTTTTATTTCCAGAACTCCCTCAGTTTGTGTTTTCTTTATGACTTCTATTTTCAAGTCTTGAACTGTTTTGTTCCTTTCCTTCAGTTGTTTGCTTGTTTGTTCTTGAGTTTCTTTAAGGGGATTTATTCATGTCTTCTAATTGTTTGTTTGTGTTTTCCTGGGTTTCTTTAATGAGTTTACTCATTTCCTCCCATTGTTTGTTTGCCTTTTCATTTGATTTCTTTGAGGGATTTACTTATTTATTCATTTCCTCTGTAAAGGCCTCTATTATCTTCATAAAGTTGGCTTTAAGATCCTGTGCTTCAGGATCTGATCTTGTGTCAGAGTTTGGAGCTTGTTGTAGCAGGGTAGTTGCATTCTGGAGGTGACATATAGCCCTGGTTTCTGTTAGCTGTGTTCTCACACTGGCATTTAGGCATCTTAATTTGGAGTGACTAACATTTAGATGCTGAATTCCTAGGTTTGTCCTTAATGAACAAATGTTTTGTTATTGGGTTTCTTTATCTTCTCTGGTCTTCTGTGTTTTGTAGCTTCTGTTGAGTACGTGGTCTCTGCCTGAAGTTGGTGCTGGAATTCTGGTGGTTGCCGTGGCCTTTAGTCTAGCAGGGGCTAGACCCTTCTGAGTTGGGGGCTGGGTTTTGGAGAGTGTTCTGGGTGTTTTGTGTGGTCTGATCTAGAGCAGAATCTGCCTGCCTGGTCTCCTGGCTAGGTTGTATGGTCAGAGTTAGGGCAGGGGCTGTGTGCCCGAGTTGGACTCTGGGCTGTTCTCCTGGAGCTGGCTTGCTCTGCCTGCCCAGGGGAGGGGCTATCTGCCTACATTGGTCTCTGGAACTCAGAAGCAGTGGCCCGAAGTGGTGGTGGGGTGGGACCATGGAGGTAGTTTTGGGCTTTATGGTTGGCCTGGGCAGGTGTAGTGGGAGGGGTCAGGGATCAGGACTCCTATCTGATCTCCTGGAGCTGGCTTGCTCTGTCTGCTCCAGGACAGGAGCTGTCTGCCTGAGTTGGTCCTTGGAACTCAGAGACAGTGTCCAGAAAGGGTGTGTGTGTGTGGGGGGGGGGAGGTGGACTTAGTTTTGGGCTTTGGAGTTGGGCTGGGCAGGTGTAGGGGGAGGGGTCAGTGAGCAGGGCTCCTACCTGATCTTCTAGGGGTGGCTTGTTCTGCCTGCGCCAGATAATTGTTTTAATGAGAATTTTGACTTCTGTATTATTTTGTATATACCAGGTACTGTCTCAGGTACTTCAGTCTCTTAAGAGCCACAGGGAACAGGGATTGGTGTTTCTACTATTTTACAGATGAGGCAATTGCAACACACAGAGGTCAATATACCCACTCTAACTTGGCTAGAGCCATACAGCTAGAGAAAGAGGGACCTGGACACAGTCTTGTTCTGTATTCCAGGGTTTTGACTACTGTATGTTTTTTTCCAGTTAATTTCAATGTGCCTTAGAAAGTTAGATTCTACTTTGACAACACGAAGAAATCAGACTTTTTTGTTTCTAAATAAAATTTCTTTCAACTCAGGGCAACAGGATCTGAGGATCAGAGGCACTGCCTTTTCTCGGGGATGCCATAGAGCAATTGCTTTATACTTAGTTCTCACAACAGAAGGCCGTAGATAGGAAGCCATCTCAAACACACACTGCCGCCCTGGTGTGCAGGCTGAATAGTCTCATCAATTCCTATCAGCACAGATGGCAGAAGAAGCTGACAATCTCTCACACCTGAGGTCGAGTCATGCCCAGCATTGTGAGCAACCATTTATATACACTAGACACACAGTATAGCAGAGAGCTAGTCTGAGTGCCACAGCTCTGCACTGCTTTGTTTGGGTTCCTGGGACAAGGAACCTTACCGAAGTGAGGTGATAGGCTGGTGACTGTGACTGACCAAAAGTTGGCTGCTTGATCGGTGGAAACCTAGCCAACTAAGTTAGATTTCAGTTGCTTATATATTAAGTTAGGATGAAGTTTACGGGCCAGGACTGAAAATACTGAGGTACTCTCAGGCTAACTGTAATTTCATACTACTTGGCTTTACTCTGTGCATCTGTAGAGGCTGTTGCAGGACACACCGTCTTTGGAGTTAACACGTACCGCTAATGTTTGTGGTTACTCTTTTGGCTCCTGGTCTAGTGGTAGATGACATCTGCGTCCTTGTCTGACTCCCACTTGCTCCATCATTTGTCACAATCAGTTGTCTGTATTTGTGGACCCTGCTGGGTCACAGGGTAATTCTAGGTTCCTCCCTGCCATTTGTGGATCGGAGAAACTATGAGCACTCGTGTAAGCTTTCCAAAACAGAATGCCAGTGTGGAAATCATTGATAGTTCGATTGGTACATTGAAGAGAGACGTGGTGTCCAGCACAGGAACCTTTGGGAATCATCAGACACTTGTGAAAAGAATAGCCACGCCAGTAACAATAGAAGACTTGAAGTGACGAACTTGGAACAAATATTTACAATACATATCCAATGACTGCAGAAGATTCCCGTGATGAAATTGGATCCCCTGGAGCTAGAGTCATATATAGGTGACTGTGAGTCTGAGCCGTCCAACCTGGGTTCCGGGAACTGAACTTGGGTCTTCCGGAAGAGTGGCAACTGCTCTTAACTGCTGAGCCATCCTCCCAGCCCGGTCTTCTGCTATGTGCAAACTGGTGATCTCAGCTCTTTGAATGGCACTTAGCAGGTACTGTTAAACAAATTTACAAAAAAAGTAATCGAAGAGGGGAGGAATGATATGAAGTATAGAGATGAAGAAGATGAAGTAATTTCCTTTCTAGGGTGACTTCCTACAGCAGCTCTTCCCACACCATCCTCAACCACAAACTGGAAATGGCTTTCATCTTTGCCTTTCACCTCAGTTTTTTTCTCCCAGTGCATTTTCCCCTGAATTTCTTTCTGCCACCAGATGGCACTATGCCTTCAATATTCAGAGCGACAGGTATATTTAAATTAGCCTTCTTTGTTCTCCCTGCTACACAGACCTGTGTACTTAACGAATGGGTTTGAAGATCTATGCCGGGCCGGGCTAACATCATGAGTAACACTTTTTGAAAATAGTAGACATCCATTTATGAAATATTTATAAAACTCACACCAAAAGGCAATGAAGACATTGATTTCTATAGCAAAAGCTGAAATTTGATGTCTGTTAAATTGTTAAAATGTTACTATTTCCCCATACTGCAAAACTCAAAGCGATAAAGGGATGGTAAGTCACACTGGATGTGGCATGCATGTGCATATATACATATACGTATATACATTTACATACTACATCTTTTTCAGGGTCTCACGTAACAGGCAAACTTGCCAAAGTCAGGTTCGATGGTCTGGTTTGTGTACCACACACTGGAGCACTCTGGCTACCTGTACATTTCAGGAAGCTCTGAGTCCACGGAAGGAAAGTCTGATTAGTTCCCTTCCACAAAGAGAGGCTCATTAGGTGTGTGCTTGATTGATTGGTTCAGCTCCAGGTTTGTGCAGACAAATGAAAGGGAACACAGAAATTAACATGATTTCCCCTTACGTGATATCGAACTGAAAGCAGCCTGGATAACACATTTCCCATGTCTACTTATTATGCTTTCAAAATAGCTGTGAAGGCTCTGAGTTTCACTACATACTCCACCATCAAAGGTCTGAAAATCTTTGAGATTTGTAAGTATCTACCTTAGAGTCATCCCATTCAGTCATAAACCAAAGGTTTCTTGGAACTTCTAAGTTCTATGTAATTTTACTATTTTTCTTAGACGCCCAGTCTCTTAGATGGCAAGTCCAAATTCTTTAAAGATCTGTAACCTTCTCTCCATGCCTGTTGGGCTCATGAGTACAATAAACAATATTACTATATTTTTAGTAAATAGATTTCTTGGAGAAATACCTTACAGTTTGAAAACTATTAGTAAATTACTAATACCTTCTTCATGTGTGAATTAATATAAACTGTTATCTGCCTGACATTTAGTTCATAGCTATTGTGTAAAAATGAAAATTTCCAGTTTCTCCCTCTTGGAGCGATGCCAATGGCATCTTGCCTACGGGTGCATCTCTTTATGTCAGCACTAATTGCCTCGCACATAAATAGCCCTCCATTCTTCTATATGAACATTTAATTTTAAAACAAAGACTTCTATTAGGAACAATCAGCAGACGCAGAACTAGATATTAAGGGGAGTGAAAGCGGCTGTAAATAAAGCACACAGCAGAGACTGAGCACAGAATTCAGCACTGAGGCTTTGCAGACCTGTATAGCAATGTAAATCACAGGTAGCACCTTCATGTTTAGGCTTGGAGTGTGGGCTCTTCATTGATGATCTCAAGCGTAACCAGTCAAAGTCTTATTTAACTTCTAGCCTCAACCTGCCTACTATTTGAAGGAAAACATGCTTATTGAGATCCCAGAACACACACTGCTGTAATACATTCTTTCTGGAAAATTTTAGAAGAATTATAAATAACACGTTAACCGAACACATTCATCTGTTTGTTTTTCTGGTGTTCTTGTAAACCAAAGGTATAAGAGGAGAGCCGATGAACTGTGAGGCCTTTGAGTCTTGAAAAGACAAAACCAATCAGTCATCCAGCTATGCTTTGAGTGTCACGTCACTAAGACTATAGCATGCAGCGTCTCCCAGGGCACGTTTATGCAGTTCGGCATCTCAGACTTGGTTTCTCTGTCTGCATTTGCCTAATATAAATATTTGAGCTGTTGTATGATGTAAGCCTATGTTACACATATCCACATACTGATACATGCACATGTGTGTTATACAAATTTATCTACCACATTGATTTTATACCTGGCCTTTTATTTAGATATGCAGCTGTTTGTATACATTAGAAAACACCAAATATTAATCATTGGGATGCTTCCTAAGGATGTCATCATGGTCTTGATTTAATACTTTATATTTTCCAAATTGTTCTCAACGGCACATTTTTTTTTAAATCAGAAAATGACACCAGCATAAAACTTTAAGTGGTAAATCCTTTGAAATTTTATACCTTAAGAAAGATGAAAACCAGTATTTCTCTGAAGAGTTAACCATTTGACACCACCATATTTTGTGGTAATGTATCTTTTCTCTCTATAAAATTTATCATATGCCAACTTGCTTGACACTCATCAGAAACTGGCAAGATTGTCAAGTAGGCCATGACAGAAGACCGAACAAAGGGGCGCTGCATGTCAAAGAGGGGCTACATATTTGTCTATTTGTCTTTTGTTTTCTGAGATACAGAACGGAACCGCAGAGACAGACGGTTTCAGCGATCACATTGGACCCAAACTCAGCCTGAGGCTGGTGCTCTTCGCAGGAGGGACCTTCAGCCAGGGGCTGGTGCTCTTTGCAGCGAGGACCCAAACACCGGAGTATTGGGTGGACATATGCAGGTCTCTTCTAAAAACACTGAATTTCACTGAGCCATTTTCAGGCGGGCACCTCGCGAGTGATCTCATTCGCCCCCACCCCACATCTCCTCCCGGCCCCTCTTGCTGTCATGTTTCCCTCTGTTTCCCAAGTTCCGTAAATGGAGGAAACATGCGATACTTGTCTTAAAACCCCAGCTTTTGATGGCACCACTGAGCTGCCTTGCTGGCCCCAGTCTGTCACATGCCAGATTTATTTCACAGAATATGTGAGTGTGGGGATTCTACCCGCAGCCCCGCTCCTGGGCTGTCTGCTTGTTTTAAGTTTTAGATCTCTTCCTGTCTGGGTTTCTTTATCTAATCATTGAAACGCTCTAATGGATTTCAATAATTAGTAGAGTATAGTCCTCCAGGCTTATTTGGACGATGTTAGCCTAGGTTTTTTTTTTTTTTTTTAACTTCCATTAGCTTTGCTTCTCTGTAATAATAAAAAAAGCCATTTCCATGTTTTTATTGTTACTAAGTGGTACTAGGAAGGCAGTATACTTTTGTTTTCTAGTTCAGCAAAAGTGTATTGTCTCATCCGCTGATCTGTGCATGTGACAGCCAGTAGGTTTTCTATAGTTTATTTAGAGACTTCTCATTTCTTCATAAATTTACTACATATTACGATATCTACTATTTTCTGAACAATCTATGTTTACTTAGATTTTTCAGAGTGATTATTATTGGCACATGGGAGACTATCCAATTTGTATAAATTTGCTAATTGGATTTGCATCATGTTTGATTTTCTTGAATTTCTTTGATATACAAAAAATAATGTACATATAATTATAATTTCTTAAAATCTTTTAAAATTTTTTTTGAGATTATAATATAATCACACCATTTTCCCCTTCCTGTTCCTGTCTTTAAACCATCCCATGCAATCCCCTCATTGTTCCCTTTGAATTTATGGCCTCTTTTTCTTTAATTGTTTCTTTAACTTGTGTGTGTGTGTGTGTGTGTGTGTGTGTGTGCTGTGTGCATCCAACAAATGCAGCCTGAGCATCCACTCTTAGACTGTCACCATGGTTCTTGGTATTGAGTGACAGTGGGACCATTTTCACTTGCAGAGAGACTTCAGCCTCTTGGAACCTTACTTGGCAATTATTCCATTGATTAATTAAAACATATAGCTTATCTTGCATTAGATGAATTTATAAAGCATTAAATATATCTTGCTGTGAATTAAGCATTGTAACTTTGATAAATGTATAAAAATATTAGCTATGTTGATATGAAAGAAACTTCTCATGGGACCCATCGCTCCAGCACGAGTCTTCACTTGGCCCTTGAAGACTGGCTCTTGGTGTGATGTTCACACACATTTTCAGAACACTTCCACCGCTTACTGGAAATTCTAATTACAAGGAAACATTATTTCTAAATCATATGTATTCTATTAAAAATTAGTGGACATATATGATAATTTCAGATTATCTTAAATTTTCTGGACTCCTGACAGAATTCAACTCTATTTCTGTGGCAAATCGTGGAAGTGTGGACCTGTTGTAAACACTCATATTTATTTTCATTGTGGATCTGAATAATAGCATAAAATCCTCTCAAAACAGGAGCTAGAGAGCATTTCATCATCCTTTGTGTGGAGTGAATTCGCAGTATTAAAATGCAGCCCCTGCAGGCTAGCCCATTTTTAAGCCTTGCGATAAGCCATTATTTAGTCACTGGTAATATTTTGGATAATGGACCTATTCTTTTGTCCTCATTTCTATTTGGATGGCTGGCTCTAGCATGTGCAAATCCACGTTCCTCTTTTGTCACCATTTCTAAGCAATGCCATGCCAGCCCGTGTGAATGCTAATCCATCACTCAATTTTGTTCTTTGTTTCTTACTTCAAGTAGAAGGCTCAGTTGTGCCTGGTTAAAACTGTGAGGTAGGCAACAGCTTCAGGTCCTCTGATTACACAGTAACTTTGTTGCTTTAAACCAGTGGAGGTACCTGAGGCTTTTTGGGGGGTCTGTATTGATGCAACCATAGAAATGATGGTAATTCCTAATTCTCCAGATGCTGCCCTGGTTTGGTTTCTGTTGCTGCGATAAAACATTTAGATCACAGCAGTTTGTGGAGAGAAAAGGGTTACAGGTCAGAGTCCATCATTCAGGGAAGCCAAGGCAGGAGCTGATGCAGAGGCCATGGAGGGATGCTGCCTTCTGGCTTGCTCCCCACTACTTGCTCAACCTGCTTTCTTATACAGCCCAGGGCCACCTGCCCAGGCGTGGCACCGCCCACAGTGGTTTAGCCCTCTCATATCAATCATTAATCAAGAAAATGCCTCACAGACGTGCCCACAAGTTAACAGAGGCAACTCCTCCAGTAGGGTTACCTCTTCCCAGGTGGCTCCGGTTTGTGTCAAGCTGACAAAAAAACTAATCAGTAAAACTACTGTTTGAATTTCTATGCACTGTCCTACTAACTCCCAAGTGGGACGGAAGTAGGGGGACCCCATCACTGGCATGGCTGATCCTAGAGTCTGAGGTCTGGTAGACAAAAACTGCAAAGGAATTTTCGAGCAACAGTAATTTATAAGCCGTCCTTGAAGTCTGTCGTTCTTTGCTCATACTCCGTTTTGTACTTTTTAAAAATTTGTCTCTTTTTAAGTTTTTGAGATGGGATCTTACTGTGTAGTCCTAGCTGTACTGGAACTCACTGTGTAGACCAGAGGAGTCTTAAGTTGAGCTCACAGCGACCCCCCTGCCTCTGCCTCCCATCTACTGATATTACAGTCATGCACCACCACACCTGGCTTGTTCTGTAGGTTTAATATAGAGATGGCAATCCATGCTTCTCCAGGGAAGGCCCCTGGACTTGTTGTGGCAGGAGTCTATCAAGAAGCAACTGTAATCTTGTTCTCAATGTGCTAAAGGGCACCAAGTTTTCCAGAAGGTAGAGGAGTGTGTAAGATCAGACAGGCCCACTGGTCAGTACTCTGGCTGGTAGTAATAATAAACTAATTGTGGTAATAACAAGGCTGTAATTGGGGGATTGTCTTCAAGCCTAAGAGACACGAGTGTAAGAAATTTGACCAGCATCTCCAAACCAGAATTTGAAAGGTGATTTAGGATTAAGGGTACTAGGGATTGTAAGTCATCGCAGGAGAAAACAGACACTAGATATAAGCCAAGGGAGATATAAATGATAATTAAGAGTGGGATGAGGCAGGTTTTCCTCTTAGGACTCAGGGTCCTGTCAGTCATCCACGTTGCTTCCCCCCACCCCTTTTAAGAGAGAGAAGTTCCTCTATGCATCTTGCCCTAGAGGGCAGTTCCCCATTATTTCAGTCAGTGTTAAGGGTGTGCCTCTGATCTGGATTTTTTACTTTTTTTTTTGTTTACTTCTGATTTGGATGAGACTGGCTCATGAACTGAAGGATGATGGGAACTGCCTGGCAAGGTGTCAGTTTGTCAAACTGTTTCTTCTCTCTCTCTTTCTCTCTCTCCTCTTCTCTTTCTTTCTTCCTCTCTTCTTTTTTCTTTTTCTTTCTTTCCTTCCCTCCTTCTTTATTTTTGTCTTTTTAAGTTTAAAAAAAAATTCTTCTCTCATACAATATACCCCAACCACAGTTTCCACTTCTTCCTAGTCCCTGCCCCCCGCCTTCCCCCAGTACCACGTCCCCTCGCCGCTTCCCTTTAGAAAGGAGCAGGCCTCCCAGGATATCAACTAAACACAGCACAACAAGGTACAAGACTAGGCACACAACCTGCTATCAAGGTTGGATAAGGCAAGCCAGTAGGAAAAAAAGGGTCCTAAGAGCAGGCAAAAAGAGCCAGAGACACACCCACTCCTACTGTTAGGAGTCCCATAAAAATACCAAGCTAACAGCCATAGCATATGCACAGAGGACCTAGCACAAGCCCATGCAGGCTCCATGACTGCTGCCTTAGTCTCTGTGAAACCCTCTGAGCCCTGCTTAGTTGACTCTGTGGACCATATTCCCCTGGTGAATTCTAGAAGGCCTTTAATAATCTTTATTTCTGTCTTGATCCAGTTTTCATTCAGTAGAGAGCTGTTCAGTTTCCGTGGATTCGTAGGCTTTCTATTGTTTCTGTTGTTGTAGAAATCCAGTTTTAATCTGTGGTGCTCTGATAGGATGCATGGAGTTATTTCAATTTTCTTGTATCTCTTGCGATTTGCTTTGTGACTGAGTATGTGGTCAACTTTGGAGACAGTTCCATGAGGTGTTGAGAAGAAATTATATTCTTTTGTGTTTGGTGAAATGTTCTATAGCTATCTGTCAAGTCCATTTGGTTTATAATGTCTGTTAGCTCCAATATTTTTCTGTTTTGTTTTTGTCTGGATGACCCATCCATTGGTGAGAACGGTGTATTGAAGTCTCCCACTAACAGTGTGCGCAGGCCAATATGTAATTTAAGTTTTAGTAGTATTTAAAAAACAAAACATCATTTTGGTTTGAAGTCTATTTTTTTTTAGATATTAGAATGGCTATACCATCTGCTTATCAGCCCCATTTGCTTTGAACATCTTTTTCCAACCCTATACCTTGAGGTAATGTCTATCTTTGATTTTGAGGTGTTTTTCTTGTATGAAGTAGAAGGAAGGAAGCTGTTCTTGCATCCATTCTGTTAGTCTGTGTCTTTTTATGGGGGAGCTGAGACCATTGATATTGGTAGTGGTGTGTGTGTGTGTGTGTGTGTGTGTGTGTGTGTGTGTGTGTTTCCCTCTATTGGTTTTGCTGGTGTGAAGTCATTTCTTTCCTGTGTTTTTATGGGTGTAGTTGACCTACCTGGTTGGAGTTTTCTTCTAGGACCTTCTGTAGGGCTGGATTTGTAGATAGATATTGTTTATATTTGGCTTTATCATGGAATATTTTGTTTCCTCCATCTATGGTGATTGAAATTTTTGCCGGGTATAGTAGTCTGGGCTAGCATCTGTGGTCTCTTCAGGTCTGCAGCACATCTGTCCAGGCCGTTCTGGCTTTTAGAGTCTCTATTAGAGTCTTCATGGGCATCTCCTTCTTTAGGTAAGGGATTTTTTTCTATGATTTTGTTGAAAATATTTTCTGGGCCTTTGAACTGAGATACTTCTCTTCCTCTAGTTCTATTATTTATAGATTTGGCCTTTTCATAGTGTCCCAGATTTCCTGAATGTTTTGTGTCAGGAGTTTTTTGGATTTAGTATTTTCTTTGATCAAGATTTCTGCTTCTTCTTTTGTATCTTCAAGGCCTGAGATTCTCTCTTCCATGTCTTGCATTCTGTTGCTGTAGTTCGAATTCCTAGATATCTTATTTCTAGAATTCCCTTGGTTTGTGTTTTCTTTTATAGCCTTTATCTCCATTTTCAGGTCTTGAACAATTTGTTTTCTTCAGCCCTTTTCTTTTTCTCTTGGCTTTCTTTAAAGGATTTATTCATTTCCTCTAATTGTTTGTGTTTTTCTGGGATTCTTTAAGGGGTTTATTCATTTCCTCTTTAAGGACCTCTATTATCTTCATAAAGTTTGTTTTAGGTCTTGCTGCTTCAGCTATGCTGGGATGTTCAGGGTCTGCAGTGGTAAGTTAGCGGCTCTGGTGGGGACGTATTGTCCTGGCTGCTATTGATTGTGTCCTTATGCTGTCGTCTGCACACCTGGGTTTGGGGTGATTATAGACCCGCTGCTGATTTCTGGGTTTGTCTTTGTTGGGTGGGTGTTTGTTCCTTGGTTTTTGTTTCTTCTCTGGATTTTTGGAGAGTGTACTGAGTTTGTGTTGCCTGTTTTATTTGCCTGTTTGGCTGGTGTGTTCACAGGGAATGCTTGCTGGTGTTGGAGGCTAAGGGAGGGAAGGTGTAGACCCGGTGGGAGGGGAGGCTGTAGTTGGTGATCTGTTGCAGTGCTGGGAGCTAGGATGCAGCAACTGTGGGGGTGCACGTGTGCATGCCTCTGTGTGTATGTGTGTGTGTGTGTGTGTGTGTGTGTGTGTATTGTGGATGTATGTCTGTGTGTGTGTGCTTGCGTGTGTTTGTATGTGTGTGTATGTATGTCTATGTGTGTGTGTGTGTATGTGTGTGTGTGTGTGTGTGAGAGAGAGAGAGAGAGAGAGAGAGAGAGAGAGAGAGAAGCTATACAGGAATGGACTGTGAAAAGTGAACCAATCAAGTTGGAGAACTTCCCACAGGTGGGCAACCTACCTATTCTTCTGGGTGCTGTGGACAGGAGTGAGAATGTCCATCTCATCCATGTTGAAAACTGAGGTGGAGCAATGGGAGAAGGGTCTGAAGGGCCTAGGGAGGAATGAGCTGTAGGAACTGAACCAACCTTTTCATGGGCAAATAGCCCCTGGTTCTTCTGGGCGGCGTGTGCTGTACTCTCCCCCCTTACTTCTCTGTCTCTGTCTCTGACTCTCTGTCTCTCTGACTCTCTGCATCTGTGTCTCTGTCTCTGTCTCTCTCTGAGACAGGATCTTACTCTGTAGCCCTGGCTGGCTCCAGATGTGCTGTGTAGACTAGGCTGACCTCAAAGTCACAGAGCTTCCCCTCTCTCCGTCCCTTGAGCACTGAGATGAAAGACCTGCATGACCGTGCCCAGCTTACTTCCTAAGGAGTTAGATGTGTAAGTGTAAATAAAAAGAACAAAAGGTGAGTCTCACAGACATATAATTATAAATATTATACAAAATGCAATATTAAAAAATACTTTTACTTAAAAAGTCTTAATATGTAGCCAAGGCCAATTTAGAACTCGCTTGCATCCTACAGTGGCTTACAATTGTGGCAGGTCCCCTGTCTCAGCCTCCCATGTACTGGGATTAGAGACGTGAGCCACTTTGCCCAGTTTGCAAAAGGTGATATTGAAAAAATCCTATTTATTTTCATTTTCTTCTATTAGAACTTGTACCTTTTATTAACTGGCTAATGCATAGCAAACTTGGCACACATGACAGATTTGGTCAGGCACTTCTTGGCCATCCTGTGCACTGTGGGCTGTTTAACAGTGTCCCTGGCCACTACCTACTAGCTTCCAGTAGCATCCTACCCCACTGTCATACCCTGAGATATACAAAGACATTTATTTCCAGCTATTGGAAAAGTCAGATCTTGTTGAGAACCTCTGATCTATTCTTTAGAACTCGTACAGTTTTATATCATTATATTTGTTCCACATATATACTTCCTATTTTTTCCCTCAGTTCCTTTCCTTAATGTTGAGTTAATTTCTTTGAGATGAAATATACTTAAAGATGTCATCAGTGTTGGCCCAGTGGAAGTTATTTTAAGAACAGGGCCGATACTGCTACACTGGAGACATTAAATTCTACCACCCTTCACTGGCCATGACAAAATTAAAACAGCCTCTTTTGAAAATTCAGACCTCTTGAGAAGATGGGTTTCTTCTCTAGGGGAATTGTTGAGAAAGCTTGATTTTTTTTCTACAAATAAATACAGCAGTCACGTAAATACACTGGGGACGTGATACTCATCACATGGATCATGAGTGACAAGCCCACGGATTGTGGGAAGAGTCACGTGAGACCCAGGAGAAGCTCCAGTTTATGTCCTTGCAGCTTGTCTCATTTTCTTTGCTAGTCTGTGTGAGGACTGGCAACTGATATACATTACGTCACCTGCTAGGACATCTCATTTATAATTTCCCCTCATAAAGCTGATTTTGTTACTCTAAAGAAACATCCCCATCAGGCAGAAGCTTACTGTTCACAAGCCCTAACTGTGCCTGTTACTTAGTAATATCTGCCAGCTGAAAAACTGGATGGTCACTAGATAGCATGCTGTTATTAGGTTATCACCTCCTCTCTCATCTGTGCTCTCCCCACCCCATGCATGTGTGCCTTCATATGTGTGTGTGCGTATGTGTGCACGTGGAGCGCAGAGGACAACCTCAGCTTCCGGCCTCGGGAACACCACCAGCCCTTTTAGCCAGTTTCTCACTGACCTGGAGTTCACTAAGTAGGCTAGACTGTCTGGTGAACCCCAGGGAATCCCCCTGTCTCTACCTCCCCCAAGCTAGGATTACAAGCATGCCTGGGATTTTCATCTACATTCTGGGGCTACAGCTGATCCACGTGAGGGGAAAGCATTTTACTGACCAGAGGTGAGAACCTTCTGAGAGGTCGGAGGTCTTCAAAGTCCAGTAGGTGTGCATGTTAAGAGAACCCAAGGGCACTGACCCAAGAATGTGTGCCACTCTTGGGTGTGACAAACGACCTTACCTAAGCTGTTTGATGTGTCCCCTCATTGTAGGCTACAGGAATGGGATCAACTGATCATGGCCCTGAGTCCCGATAAACCTTCTCCTTATACCTTAATCACCTGTGGTATTTTGTTATAGTGACCAAATGCCCACTAACATACCCACGCTCATCCGATACAAATGCTTGACTTTTAAGGTCAAATGCAAGTGAGCTTCTCAGGTTGGGTTTCCTGTATACGTATTTGAAATTTCACATTTTAATACCTTTGATTCCAGTCAAGCCGGAAGACTCTATTGCAAATTGAACTTGCATTAGTTAACTTTATGAAAAGGTAGAGCAACGTAAGCGGCTTCTCACAGGGAATCACTTCACCATAACAGAACTCTCAGAGGGTCTGCAGGATGGAATCAGAATTCAGAAACAGTTGTTTCAGATCTTTGCTGTGTAGGAGCTCATCGCTCTGTAGGCTTCTGGGAGAACTTCTTGCGGCTTCTTTGCAGAGCTTTGACTTCATGCGGCCTCACTGAAGTCTGGGATGGGGCTGTGGGCGAGGTCGCCTGGCACGCTGACCTCTCCCACACCTTTCTCCCTAAAGTCTGCCCAAAATAAACAGAATTCACACATTTCATTTACATAAACACACTAGAGCCAGAAAGTCTTTTGCAAACCGGCTGAGCATAGGCTTTGGGTAGAAATTGTATTTTACATCTGATTCTGTTCCCTGCAGTAGAGTTTCACGGCTCTTTGGAACAAAATGTTTTGAATCTTGGTGTTTGAGAGATTCTCTGCCACAAAGCAGAAGGAAAACAGATGCTTACACTTATGAAGTGTAATCTCTTTAATAACACTGTACATTCTATTCTCTAGCGGAGGAAGAACGTTGTGGCCAAACTTCTAACAAACTGAGGAAAGTGAATTATAGCATTGTATCCAAAAATCACTTTGTCAGAGCAGAAAGAACCCAATGAATGGATGAACAGAAGAAAATATCAAGTGTTGCGTGGGATAGAAATAGCTGCAAAGTTGCAAGAAGAATGTTTGGATGTGTAATAGAGTGAAACAAAAATCTGGGTCAAACTATTTACAGAAAAAAAAAACCAGTAGAAATCTGGGTACAGATTTCTATATCTGTCTAACAGATACAGTGCAATTTAGCACAAAGTTTCTCATGTGTTTACACAGGGATTTCATGCCACCTCTGAGCACCATGGACAGTTTTTTCCATCTTTCATTTGTTTTGTGTGGAACTTGAGACTAGTCATGAGCACTTGCTTCTGCTGTCCTTGGTAAACCCTATGATACAGACAAGATGATTTGTTTCTTTTGTGACTCTAATCTGCCTTTGTGGCTGAGTTTGGTTCAGTCAACATAACAGGTTCTCTAAGAAGTACATTAACATTTGTTTTTATTTACTTAGTGGTTCTTAAGCATTATTATTTAGTAGTAATTCATTCACAGACATCTCAAGCTTTCAGGAGCATCTACTATGAAATAGGACATAAAGGCAGAAACCACACATACACCACATGGAAACCAACCTAGAAATGAATTTTGGAGTTGGTGAGCTGGCTCAGTGGGTAAAAAGCACTTGACACCATACTGGCGACCCTGGTTTCATCCTGGAACCCACCACAGTCGAGGGAGAGATGCAACTGCCAGAAACCACTCTCTGACTTACACCACCTTAACACACACTAAATAAATAAATGTAAAACCAAAATACTGACAAAGTGAATTTTGGCTTCCTAAAACACCCAAAGACTCCTTTTTTTTGGGAACAGCCTCTACTAAAAGTACAGGGATAATTGAGGAGAATCGCTTATATAAAAGGACGAGGAGCACTGTGGGACACCCCAGATCTGCGCTCCCTGTCAAGCCAACCTTCTCTCCTTTCTTCCGATCCTGACACAGTATGATTCCTTCTCGCCCCTTGTAGGAAGACCAGACAGCCTTTCAGAAGACTGCCACAGCCATGGGAATGTACTTTAGTTTCCTTATAGAATAGCCTCAGCTTGGATTTCCTTCTGTCTGATCACAAATTCATTCAGGGCGTACATCTTGACAGCCCTACAGCTGTTTTTCTCAGTGTATGATATAATCAGACGTATTATGTCAATCTTTTTGCTAATGGCAGATATCCACTGTAGCAGCGGAGAGGGTATTCACAGGAGTGCTCAGGATCAGATGGCTGATCAGCATCTCTGCTCCTTAAAAGCTGGTGACACATAAGGAACACGAGGACTTTCACTCTGATTCTTGCGGCAGGGAGAAAGGGAAACAAATGGGAAACAGCAGTACTTCTCAGATGCATACACGCAGGTGTTTGCATTGTTCATAAATTGGACATAGACCTAAATACAAAATGCAAGACTATATAAGTTCTGAAAGAAAGGCTTTGTGTTTTGATGGATTTTTTTAAAGATTTTTTTAAAAAAAATTTCATGTGTCCAAGTGTTTCTCCCCCTGCATGTATGTCTGTTCACCACATGCATGCAGTGCCCATGGAGGCCAGAAGAGGGAGTCGCATGCCCTGGAGCTACCATGTGAGGGCTTGGAACTGAACTCAGGTCCTCTTGCAAGAACAGCCAGTGCTCTTAACTGGTGAGCCATCTCTCCAGTTCCATGAATTTAAACAAACAAACAACAACAACAACAAAAAAAGTAAAAATAGAGTCTTTGAGAATAATGATGCTATAGAACGTGGAAATTAAAACTTGCTGTTCTATGAAAGAGAATTTTAACAGAACAACAACAAAAAGCTATGAAACACCCACAAAATACATCTGATAAAGGATTGTTAGCCAAAATTTACAAAGACCGCCACAAACTCTGCAAAAAGAAAAAAAAAAAAGCCCAATTCAAAAACAGGCAAAAGGTTGTATCTCGTGAAGGAGACATGCAGAATGCACACAAGTTTATGAGAAGGTGCCCACCATATTATGCTAGAGTTACAAATGACATCAACAGCTGGGTACCAGGATACATTTATTAGATAGACCAAACAAACAACGAAAGCAAATTAACCAAGCTGAGTAGGGAATACACAGCTACAACTCTTTCTCACTTACAATCTCAGTATGATGGTTGTTTGGCACTCCCTTACAAAATTAAACATTCTCCTATCAGACCAGGCCATGACTATGCTCCTGAATATTACCCAGCTGAGTTGAAAACATGTCCCCTCAAAGACACGCATCTGTGTATTTATTATACCTCTATTCTCAACCATCATACCCCAGCAGTAACCAAGATACCCTTTAGCAGAAGAATGAATAGCATATTCTATGATATGGAACATAATTCAGTGATTAAAAAGAACACGAGCTACTTATTAAACAACAAAATGAATGGAGGGACGTCCATTGCTAAGTAAAAGAGGTTGATCAGAAATGACTAATTAACTAGGACTGTGCTTATTATATTCTGGAAATAAACAAACAAACAAAAACCTATGGAGACAGTAAACATTTCATTGGTTGTCAGAATAAATACATGAACGGTTGTTGTCTTAGTTCTCTCTCCATTGCTGGGATAAATGCCATGATTAAAAGCAACTCAGGGAGGAAATGCTCTATTTCAGCTTATTCGTTGCAATCTGTCCACAGGGGAATCCAGGGCTAAAGGCAGGAACTGAAGCGGAGGCCATAGAGGAGTGCTGCTTACTGACTTTCTCTCCATGCTTGCTCAACTACCTTTCTTCTATAATTCAGGCCCTCCTGAGTAGGAATGGTACCGCCCACCTGGGGTTGGGGCTATCCAAGTCAATTAGCAATTGAGAAATTACCCACAGTCATCTCACAGGTCAATCGGTTCCTCAAATGAGGTCCCATTCTCCCAGGTATGCTGAGTTAGTAACCAAGATGGGCCATCACACTCCCTTAGTCATCATCCTTTTCACTTAGTGTTTTAATCTTGTGTATAAACACTTTTTATCCACATGGATGATACATACTCATTCACTCATGGAGTTTCCTTCAGGCCAGATGATGCCATGTTCTAAGCTGTATTTTGGTCTGCATTTCCTCTCTGTCATCATTCCAACCCACTATTGACTGGATGAACTTTTAAGGAATGGCAGTCTCATGTATGGTAAACACTGGGTTCCTGGACCAGTGATGGGTAGAACAGAGACTTGTCTTCATTAAACAGACCATTCATGGTACATTCCCACTTAGGGAAGGAGCTCATCGCCATGTCTGTCCTCTAGACCCTGCAGGAAACATTCAAAAAGCTCTGTCCTTCCCCAGGCTCCTGGCCAGATACCCATATGGTAGAGGGCAGCAACAGGATTCAGGCTTCTCCCTATAGACGTGATGTGTCTGCCACCCTGGAGCATGGGACAGAGACCAGAGTGTGGGGACAAGGTGGTAAGACAAAGGAAGCAGGGCAGCATCTGGAGACACAGAAATAGCTATTAAGAATTCCATGATGGTGACCACAGTGCATTAAACTTCAAGTTCAAGGACCCTTTTAGAGGAAGATCTTCACAGTTCGTGAAGTTGGCTCTGCCTGTGTCATAAGGAAAAGGAGACTCCCCTGGCCTACATGTCTCAAGACAGAAGAACAATGACAATGTAATCCATGGAGATGTCATGAAGGAGTTCGAGGAAACCGTGAAACATGGATCCATTTGGCATGAACCAGGTGGAACAATGGAACAGGTCATGGGATTGGCGGACAAGAGATATGGCCACACCAGGACTCTCTCTAGTGGGGAATACCAGGTCCTACTACCATGCGGGGGCATCAGGGTTGCAGGATGTGTGATGTTTTCATAAATATGGCTGTGATCATGGTGAAAGGATATTGGATCTGGAATCCTGGTAGCAGTGGTACCTCAGCCTTTCATCTAGTCTGTGGCTCATCTCCGGCCAACAGCTGCAAAAGCCTTTCCTCTGCTCTGCTATCTCTGGCACGTGCCAGGCACCTGGGAGGTGTTCAACAAATGTCAGCAGAATAAATCAATAAGCACCCACACATGTTCAACATCGCATTCACATCTCAGTCTAGTTAATATTCCACTTGGTTTAACTCTTAGTGTTATGAAAACATCCCTACTTTTGTGCTTTGTTAAATTCTGGAGCTGAATATCGTTTTCTAAGTTGCCTTAAGAAAAGAATGACTATTTAATCTTTCCCAAAGCAGTAATTCCTTCTGAGAACAACAATGACAAAAATTCATGTCAGAATTTGGAACAGCCATTATCACAGGGAATGATGATTCCCGGAACGAGCAAGAGCAGGTAGCTCTCACCAGTGTAGAAGACTGGGCAGGAAAAACAAAGGAAATGTCACTGTTATTTTCGAATGGCCATAGGAGAGGGAGCCTATGTGGCTGTGGGTGGAGTGACAAACACCCTCGGGAGCAGTGAGGCTTAGCCTGGGTACGTACCATGGTTCCCCTCTATCTCCACATGGAATTCCTGATAACCATTTTGATGGGCCAAATACGACTGCAAGCCCGAGGGGCCTGTGCAATTCTAGCTAATCCTCCCAGGGCCCAGAACAGGACGAGGAATAGAGTGGAAATGGAGGGAAAATGGAAAATCTTATACCCACTTAGTATTCATTCTATTTAAAATACTACAGCTTACAACAAATTTAAGTCAACCTTGAGGTTTATTTTACTTTAAGAAAAATACTGGAGACGAGGACATAGAGTCCCTGGAATGTCTTAGCCAGCCAGTCTTGCTGAAATAGCAAACTTCTGGGTTCCTGAGAGAGCCTGTCCATGTAAGGTGGGTAATGGTTGAGAGAGGCACCTGACACTGGCCTTGGGACTCCACACACACAAACATGTATGTCCACATACAGTGAAAGAGAGAGGGGGGGGGGAGAAAGAGAAGGAAAGATTGAAAAGGAGAGAGAAAAAAGGAGAGAGGGAGAGAGAGAGGATTGAAAAATAAACTAAGTCATGATCTGACAGAAGCTTTAAGGATTGGAATGTCTCCAGAATATTTAATGTGGAAGGGATTGTGGAGATGCTATCCATGGAGCCTGAAACAAAAGGAGGAACTGTGTCTTGTTACATGAGAGCCCTAATTCCCAGTCCTAAAATTCCCATTTTAGCTGGAGCTAAAATGTACACACGAGCATTTTCTGGCATTTGTATAATTTCTTTTCTAGAAACTTTATCACCACCTTGGGCAAGGTAAACAGAGATTAGAAATGTCTCCCTCTCCAGTTTTGTCTAAAGCTACATATAAATCCACTTCATTTTACCACTTTTAATCACTGAACCATCTTTCTAGCCCCAGTTAAGAACAATTTCAGTGTTACAAAGCTTGATATTTCATAGTATGAAATGACACTATAGCTAACCACGATACAGGTACGTTTCTCATCGTCTCTGTTTTATGAGAGACTATGTTCACTATCTTATACATATTAAATGGAAGCATGGCTGTTTTGTGGGTAATGAGAAGTTTTCTTTCTTTCTTTCTTTTTTTTTTTAAAGCAGGATGGGTAAAATGTAACCATGTACCTTGTACCTTGAATAATACATTTTGTTTAGACGAGTTTAAAAGGTTAGTCACTTTTGAGAGTTTCTTATTTTGTTTTGCTGAAAACAACTCATGGATATATTGTTTTCAGTTTAAGGGTATACTCAAGTCATATGAATACAAATGATTAGCTTCCCATTGATGAATTTTCAGGCAAAAACTGTGCTGGTTGGATGCTGTAAAAGTAGCACAATGGACATGGTGTTTCACTTGAGAGGCCACAGGGTGGGACGTCCCTGCACATTTGGCCGGATGCTGCGCTAATCCCCGAGACTGCTTTGTAACCAGTGCACGGCAGAGAAGAAAGAGCCCCATTTAACCTTCTCAGATTCATCTAAAATCATTTCTGTTTTCTCTCTGGTTCTTCAGGAGTGAGTAAGAGAGGTGATTGTCTCTCTGTCTCGGTGTCTGAGAATGTGTCTGTTCCCTTTAAACTCTGGTGTGGAGACAGACACTCTGTGCGTTGGGGGTGCTAGCTATAAATAAAATCTGACAAACTGCTGAACTGGAAATTATCTAGAAAATAAAATATGAAGTCATTTGTATCAAGTCTAAATTTGGTGATCCTGGGAAAATGCAATGATGGATTCAGTGTGTCTCGAAAACGTCACTCACCTTAAGAACATGTTCGGTCAACTGTTAGCTTGATATATGATGAATTATATGTGGGCTTGAATTATACCTCATTTCTTTATGAATATTTCATTAAGTGCTTAATCCGCCTAAAGGACATAAAGGGCTCTCACTACAATTTCAAGACACACTAAAACTATTAGATATGAAATGCTACAAATATTTTTATGAGATAAAAATGGTTGGTATGGGGGTCTGGAAAAATAGCCCAGTGGGTGAAGTGCTTGCTATACAAGCTTGAGGATGCGAGTTTGAATACCCAGAGCACATGTAAAATTCTTAGTGTAGCAGTCCATCTCAATAACCTCAGTGTTGCTCGGTTGAAGAAAAATGGGACCTGGCAGCTTGGTGGACAGCAGCTCAAACAGTAAGCATTAGTGACAGTGAGAGACCCTGTCTCAAGGGACTAAGTGCAGAGTGATAGAGGAAGACACTCAACAGCCTCCTCTGGCCTCTGAAGTTGTGCACATATGTGCACACACCTGCAAACTCATGTACACCCCCCCCATACACACCCCTCACACACCCCACACACAACTGTTACTGTAGTCTGGAAAAAGGTATGTCCTGTGGTTAGAATAGAATGTTAGTGTGTTTCAGGATGGCATCAGGCTACGGATGCTTCATACGGCTACAATGAGGTCTACACCAAATCCATATTTAATCAGTCAACCTACCATAAAAAAATCCAATAGGCTTGTCTCTTGAAGATAACATAGCGATCATCCCAGAGTATTGTAGCAGGTTGATAATTTGTCATATGTCCCAGTGGGTAACGACCAAAACCAGAGCATTCGATAATAATAGTAACCGATACTAGTTATTATTTACTTTGAACTTATCTGTGTAATAGGGAAATACTGTGTATAACAGTTTAAAAATTATTAGTATCAGAACCAAGGATATGTGGATTTAAATCCTGGCTTTAACCTTACAGTCTATGGGATGCTTCATTTCCTGGGTCTCTTTTTCTAAGCTGTCAGTTACTCCAGGAAGTTCTCGTGAGGATTAAGTGAGATGGCACCAAGAGCAGAGCCTCAAACACAGTAGAGATCCAGTACATTTTAAAGTTTTTTTTTTCTTTTAAACATGCGTGCGGGGCGTGGGGAGGCAGGGGTGGAGTGATGGGAACGTATCATGTGTTTGCTGCGTGGAGGACAGAGATCAACATCATGTGTCTTCCTCTATGACGCTATGTGTTGTTTTTAGAGACACGGTTTCTCCTGCAGCTCTCTAATTGGCCTAGACTGGCTGACAAGCAAGCTTCCAGGTCTGCCGATCTCCAGGCACATCACCCCACATACACATTTTAAGCTTTTAAAATTTCCTCTTTTGATTTCTTTAAATTCAGAAGTCACAGAAAGTATAAAAGTAATGTTTAAAAAGCAGGGGCCGGAGTGCTGGCGTTAAGAGTGCACGTTGTTCTAGAGGGCCGAGTTTGGTTTCCAGCACCCATACTGGGCCTCACCACTGCCCAGAATTCGGTTCCAGAGAATCTGACACCCTCTTCTGGCTTCCAAGTTCACTTGCGTGCATGTGGTGCACACACATACACTCAGGCACATACACATAAAATATATACATAAATTAAAAAACCAATCTTTTAAAAAGGAGTTTACCTAGTAAGGTAAAAGGGGCTGTTTTGGAGAAGATATAAATCTAGGAGGAACTCAATACAAGTATTTCCACTCGTTTGACACTACTTACTGTGTGTCTGTACTTTGCAAATGTTAGTTCATTCAATCTAGGTACCAACCCTGTGAAGTAGTTACAGTCATTATGGCTTCGTGTTTTATAGACAAGAAAGTGGAAACATAAAAAGATTAAATAACTTGCCTTAGCTCAGGCCACCAAGAGTGTCTTAAAAATTATAGTAACAAAACCCCAGGCATTCTGATTAGAGTCCATGGTCTGAACTACTGCATTGCTCTGCTCCTTGTATGCTGCTGCTGCTGCTGATGGCTGGGGTTCACATTCCCCTGTGCTATGTACTTTCTGAGCATCACGGATTTACCTGGCAGGTAGGGTATGGTATCATTCCATCTGCAGATGAGAACTGTGAACCTCAGGGAGGTAGGCAGCTCCGTTTCTGATAGCTAATCTCCATTATCAATTTGACTGGATCTCAAATCCACTGCAACGCCAGCCACTGGGCACTTCTGGGAGGGATTTTCTGTATGAGATAATCTGAATTGGGAAGACCAACCCGCAGTGTGTAACATGCTGTGGTGCAAGCCCAGATAAACATGGACACAGAAGTAGGAAACTTGGCCCTGTGCCTGCTTGTCTTTACTGTTCACCTGTACTGTGTCTGCGACATTGTTTTGCTAATCAGTTTCTTTGGGCTGCCAGTGTAGACTGAAGACAAGCAGTTCTTCAGGAATTCCCCAGGCCTTGAGCACCAGATTGGGACTGCAGAGGCACTCAGCCTTGTGGACTGAGCGAGACTCACACTTGTGTCCAGTGTGAGACAGCATTAGGCTAACCCAGACTACACCCTGTGTCTTAGTCCATATTCTATTTCTGCGAAGAGTTACGATGACCACAGCAGCTCTTATAAAGGAAAGCATTTAATTGGGCTGGCTTACAGTTTTCAGAGGTTTAGTCCACTATCAGCCTGGTGGGAGAATGACAGCATGCAGGCAGACAGGGTGCTGGAGAGGCAGCTGAGAGTTCTACATCTGGATCAGCAGGCAGCAGGAAGAGAGAAACACTGGGCTTGACCTGAACATTTGAAGTCCCAAAGCCCACACCCAGTGACACACTTCCTCCCAAGAGGCCACAAGGCTACTCCAGCAAGGCCACACTTCCTAATCCTTGCCAAGTAGTGCCACTCCCAGTGACCAAGCATCCAAATATATGAGCCTATAGGGGTCATTCCTATCTAAACCACCACACGCTGTAAGCCAGTCTAATAAATCCCCCGCATGTATGTTTACTCTATCATGCTCCTTTAGAGAACCCAGCTAATATATTTTCCTACTGTTAGATAGCTCTAGGCATATATCTTTATATAAAATGTGTGTTGACCGTGTTTATGGTTTGCATTTGATGATCATTTTCCCATTACAAAAGAACAGTTGGCCCAGAATGCTAATGTTTCTGGCCTTTTGAAAAATCTCTATTGGTCCCTGGCAGAAACAATGGGCTCTATTTGCACTTGGTAGGATCCTGTTGCTATGGCAACCTGCTACCTTGCAAAGGTGCCATCCTCTCCCTAAAGTGGGCAGAGGCCCATTTTCAGTCTCACTAAGCTTGTCTGAGACTGTGCCGCTTTCTGGTCATTGCCTGTGAACCTGTTCATCCTCCTTGCTCAACAAGAAACTCCCCTCGACACTCCTCATTCTGTTTCCTCTCTCCCTATGTGCTCAGTGCCCTTGACTGTGTATCTAAAAACGCATCCTTTTACCTCCAAATCTCGTTCCTTGTCTTCCAATTCACTCTCCTACTGGTACCAGCATTACTGTACCAAAACAAAGGCTGGGAACATTCCGGGTTCTTCTTGATTTTTTAAACATATACAGTGGGATAATGCCACAAATTTCTTGACATGATAAGAGCTGTTGAAATAAATTTAAATGTGAGAAAGTCACATGATGGTATGTACAAGAGACACTATATATTAGTGTAGAAACACAACTTAATTTTATCCTGTAGATAATATGAAGGAGGTTAAAACAGTGATCTTGAAATCAATTATGAAGGATAGTAAACACTAAGTGAGCATGTGTTTACTTGTAAGTCATACGTATGTATTATTTCTACCTTAGTAGCTGGCATAACACGCATGGTTAATGTTGTAAATGTGATAGAAAAACAGACCGACAAGCTCATGGTTTAGTTTCTCACGAAAATAACTAACTGGGTAATGGGGTATAGATGCTAGTGAGCTGAAAATGGATTTCTAATAGATAAACTGCTTGCATGTTTCATCATTAAAATACTCTAGATAAAACTTATGACTAGGTAGACAGGAAGAGTTCTCACATCTTTGGTTAGCACTTCTACTCCTGTATACAACCCACACGCCAGCCCTCGCTGTGAAATTGTTGCTCAGCTTGAGCTCCCCACCCATAGAACAAGCCATTATGATGAAATGAAAGAGAAGGAACATGCACCCCACCATGTTCCCAGCGAAACCACACAGCACAGACTCATGCCGCAGAGCTCCAAATGGCCCAGGCTATTTTAGAACAACAGTATCTATTTTTCATTCTGAATTACTGCAATTTCAGGCACAGCTGTTACACTGAAAATTATAATGGTCAACATTTAATCAACAGAATCTGTACTTCCCCCCCCTTCATCAATCAATCATTTGCTTCACTTACCATAAAAAACCCTCAAACTTATTTGGCTGTTAGTGACTTTAAAAGCTTCATTATAATCCGCTTTGGCCTTCTGATCACCCATTATTTCCCTTTGCCTCCCAATGAGCGAGCGGGGCTCTGCTGCGGCAGTTCACCAACATAGCAGCCTCTCTGTCCTCTCTCCATACTTCTCACTTCTGAAAAGCCATCTGTTTCCCCCCTACTCTGTGTAAACACTGTCTTTTCTGATATCGAAAGTCAGTCTCACCTCCTGAAGACAGTCATCCCTGTGACTGCTAACTCAGCTTTGTAAGATTTTGCTCCCTCTAAGGCTTCTATAATCCTCTTCACTTCATTCCAGAACTGAATATTTCCGACCTCATCTTCACTGGTGTGCGTGCAAATGAAACACACCTTCAAAACTGTGTTTTGTGTTCTTCCCAGTTCTGTGTAGTATATGAAAACCATTCAACGTATCAATCTCACCGTGCCATGGTAGGTGAATGGAGTACAGTTCCCTTCTTCTGTAGGGTTCATCTTAGTATTTTATTCTCAGGCAACAGCCCTTGTACTAAAGTTAACAATATGTGTTCCATTTTGGCAATGGGCTTGAGATCAGTCGCTCATGATAACCATTCCCTATTGGTCACTTTTCTTGCTGCTGTTTAATAAGACAATCATAAGTAGGGGAAGGGTTTTATGTTAGCTCTCAGTGTGAGAGTGCATCCATCGTGGTGGGGAAAGAAGGCCATGGTGGTGAGCGTGCGAGGCAGTTTGTCACATCACGAGATGGAAGCTTGGGCTCACTCAGCTTCTCCTTTTTATTCAATGTGGGAGCTCAGCCCAGGGGATGCTGCCACCTACATTTCAGGCTGGGTCTTCCCTTATCACTTAAACTTTTCTGGAAGTGCCTTCACAGGCACACCTACAGTTGTGCTTCCACGGTGATCTCAAATTCTGTCAAGTTGACAACGAAGGTTTAACCATCACAGGCATCATGGGCACTGTGTATTAAGGCAGTGTGCTAAGAACCAGACAGAATGAAAGGAGGAAACCCTTCGCCACTGAAGATCTTGTCTAGTCTAGTGACCTTATAGACAGAAGGGCAGAGGAGCTTAGAGGACTGCCGTTGACCATGGGCAGCCTGGCAAGGACAAAATGATCAAATTTGATATGAAAACAGGTGCTAGAATACAACTAGGTACAACAGCCTGGACAAGTGGTAACGCATGTGGACTTCTGGACACAGGGAATAAAGTGAGGTATGTTCAGGCAGGGGATTGCCTTTGGATGAGAAGGAAGAATACTGATGTGAGACACTGGGAAGGTGGGTTGGGACAAGAATACTGATCACTGCTGAAGACTCAGTGGTTTGGCCAAACAGGCTAGTTCAACTTCATGTTATTACCTGGGAAAGTGAAACATTATATATGGACCCAAAATCATCGCTCAGATCTAATAACTAATCATCATAGATGGAGCAAAAATTAGTGCAATTGATCCTGACAGGCAGATGCAATAATTTCAGATAGTAAAAACTTGTATTTTACTCATGCACTTATAATTTTTCCAGGCTGGCTTTCAATGTACTATGCAGTCCAGACTGGTTTCAAGTTCACAGTTTGCTGCATTAAGTCAATTGTGTGTAGGGCTTACAGATGTGAACAATAATTTCATATATATGTATATAATTTCATATATATATATATATATATATATATATACATATATATATATCTCCCGTATATTAATCCCATAAAAGTCTGTGTGTGTGTGTGTGTGTGTGTGTGTGTGTGTGTATATATATATATATATATATATATATATATATATACATATATGGAATTTTCTTTCTTTTTTTTGTGACAGGGTTTCTCTATTGTAACTCTAGATGTTCTGTAACTCACTCTGTATACCAGGCTGTCTTCAAACTCACAGAGCTCCACCTGCCTCTGCCTCCCGAGTGATGACGTGGTGGTGTGTGCCACCACCACCCGGACTTCTATGGGACTTTTACATGTCTATATTGTCATGAATTGATTTTACAAAACAATTCTTTTCATTCACGATATCCCCACCCTACCCCTCATCTCTATGTTCATTTTAGAGACAGAATCTCATTCTGTAGCCCAGGCTGGCTTTGAACTCATGACAATCCCCTTGCTTTGGTCTCCTTAGTGTTGGCTATGTTTCTTCTGATTCTACAGGAAGCTGGCTAATAGGATGTAAATATAAGCATGCTGCAGTTTCCCCTTTGCTCTTGCCCTGTTTCCTCAACCATGTGCAATCTGGAGGAGAGCTAGAGCATTCTCTCAGGACTTTGCCCAGAGTTTTTGGTATAGGAAGCTACAAGAAGCCTGAGTATCTGGGGATTTTTTTTTTTCAATGCTAACACATTTTCCCCTAGATTCTCTACTCAGAAGACATTTGTAAAACTTATTAGCTTGTATTCATTATGCAAAAGAATGGAGTTCATCACAGCATTTGCATACACGTGTGCCATGCACTCTGCTCATGCCCACTCCCCGTTAATGTCTTGGCCCCTCTCATGTGAGTCCATCCTCTCCCCATCAATCCCTCTTTATGGTTGCATAAAATCCCACTGCAGACACCTACCGCATTTTCTTTACCCAGTCGGTTGTCTGTGGACAGCTCGGCTGGTTCCATAAGTTGGCAGTTTGAGTACACTTCAATAATGTACATGCAGCTGTCTCTGTTACAAGACATTTTTGATGTAATATAATAAGATAAGTATGTGTATTTTTCCTTTGTTTTAGACTTAAAGCATAATTTAGTCTTAGTTAAAACAAATTAAGGAGGGGCTTGGGAGATGGCTCGGCAGGAAAGAGCCCTGGCTGCTTTTCCAGGGTTGAATTGGACCAGGGTTGGATTCCTAGCACCCATGCGTGAATTAATGCCCTCTTCTGGCCTCTTCTGGCACTGCAGGCAAGTGGTACACATACATTTAGGCAAAACACTTATAGGCGTGAGATAAAAAATAGATCGTAAGAAATATTTTAAAGGAGGCCAATAGACTTGTGATATTTTTCCTTTCCCCAAAAATATGAAATGATCTGTCACTGTAATGCTCAAACATAAGATGATCCAGCAGAGGGTAAGTGGGGTGATAAAAAAAAAAGGTCAACACATTTAAATATCATTTTAATTCTTACTTTGAAAATCGTGAACTTTGCCATATGTAGAATAAAGGACACATAACACACGTACACAAGTCATAGAATTATGATAAAATAAACACCTATCTTCCCACAGTTAACAATCAGAGAAAATGCTGATGGTGCTGCCTTTAGTGGCTCTCTGTGCCTGTCTCTAATGTACAGAGCTCCCTCTTGATGTGTCCCAAGGATAGCTGCTTCCCTGGCTTCATGTTATCCAGTCAACTGCATTCCTTTCGCAATGTATTCTTCTACTCCAGCAATATCACAAAGATTGCTTCTTATCTTTTGTAGCATACCACAAATGAAATCATGCTAGGCCTTTATTCTCTATATTGAAAGAGGAAAAAACCATAACTGACTAATTAACTCCAGTTTGGCATACCCATGGAATGTTCTGGCACCATAGAGCTACCTAGAATTGTCCCCGAGGATGGTGACTCATTCAATCCTCCTGGTTTCAAGTTTCCTCAAATAATAGTTACTAACTAGCCAGACCAGCTCCCAATCTGTACTGTGGATAATAAGTGGATTTTGTTTGTTAAACGCTTAATTGTATTCTGTCTTAACTTTATGTGAGTAAAAAAAACCAAAACAAAACATGTATTTATTTATTTATTCATTTACATTATTATTTTATTATTTCTTAAGAGAACACATTAGTGGGATCATAGCTATTCCCTTTGCCACACACTTCTGAGGGAAGTATCTCCATGCAAGTGAAAAAGAAAACAAAGATGCTATGTGTTCTCCAGAGTACCCTAACTTTTTCTAATACACAAAAAATTCTCTTGTCTGGGTTAGATAACCATTAGTATTTTATAATTTTCATGTGTTTCTTTATTATCTCATCAAGTTCACTGTATACAGCACACCAAGTTAACAGTCACAGAGGTCTTTTAAAATTTATTTACTTATTAGAATTTTTCTTCTCTCATATATTGCATTCCAACACCCTTCCACTCCTCCCTTCATTCCTCCCAGCTACCCTCCATGTTTCCTATCCCAAGATCTACCCTCCATCCTTACACTCCCACCCCCACCTCTCCCCAAGAAAGACAATCTTCCCAAAACTACTGCTCAAACAAAGCACAAGATGGAACAGGCTCAGGCACAATTCCCTACTTCAAGGATGGACTAGGCAACCCAGTAGTGCAGCAAGGTACTCAAGGGCAGCAAGGGGTTCAGGGACACGCCACCTTCATTCCAGTCTTTATGAGTTTCTTGAGTTCTTTATATATTTTGGATATTACCCCTCTATCAGAAGTGGAGTTAGTGAATATCTTTTCCCATTCTGTAGGCTGCCATTTTGTCTTATGGACGGTGTCCTTTGCCTTACAGAAGCTTTTCAGTTTCATGAGGTCCCATTTGTTAATCACTGATCTTAGTGCCTGAGCCATTGATGTTGTGTTCAGGGAGTTGTCTCCTATGGCAATGTGCTCAAGGCTATTCCCCAATATCTCTTCTATCAATTTCAGTGTATCTGGTTTTATATTGAGGTCTTTGATCCATTCGGACTTGAGTTTTATGTACGGTGATAGATATGGATCTATTTGCATTCTTCTACATGCAGACATCCAATTAGACCAGCACCATTTGTTAAAGATGCTTTCTTTTTTCCATTTTATATTTCTGGTTTCTTTATCAAAGATTAGGCATCCATAGATGTGTAGATTTGTGTCTGGATCATAAATTCTGTTCCACTAATGCTCATGTCTGTTTTTGTGCAAATACCATGTAGTTTTTGTTACTATGACTCTCTAGTAAAGCTTAAGATCAAGGATGAAAACAACCCATTTATAGTGAGCCTGTAGGTGTGATGTCAAACAGGAGGATGGGTCCTTAAGGTTTTTCATCATCAAAGCTTACATACCAGTTTTCTTTATCAGAACTTTCTCAGTTCTTTCTTTCTCAGAAGGTCTAAGTGAATGTTATCACATTTATATTTAAAGCAGGAAATACTGCTTTCTACACGATAATGAAAATGTAAGTTTAGCTTATTTGTTAATGATTTCAGTTGAAAGGAACCTTAAGACAATAAGAGTGCAGTTTTTTTCCTTGCTGTTTAGTTAGTCTCACTCTTCTGAGAAAATGACATGTCTGTTATTCCATTATAATTTACCATTTTTCTCTTATTAGTGATTTCTCAGTTGCCAGATTAGAGTATAACATTTTTTTTAAATATTAAAAAAATGCAACACTTTAAAAAGACTCACACATTTTTCACGTGTACGAGTTTTTGCCTGCACGCATTCACGCACACACTTATGTACAGTGTCGGCAGAGGCCAGAAGATGCCATTGGATCCCCTGGAACTGCAGTTACCGATGGTTTTAAGCCATCATGTGAGTGCTGGGAACTGAACCCTGGGTCTTCTGGAAGCAGCAAGAGTACTAATGAACCACTGAGCCATTCTCCAGCCCCATAATGCTAGGTTTAAAAATCAAACAATTATTGAGATTTCTTCTCAATGTACAATATTACAAATAGACATGAATTTCTGCCTTGTGTCAGGTCATAAGCCTCTGATTTCAATGACACAAGAGTGAAGCAACTTGTTCTCACTTAAACTGACACAGTGGTAATTAAGATAAGCATCTGTTTAGCGATTGATTTTCTCATGTCAATAATGACTTTTCCCTTAAGAGGTATACTTATTGTTGCTATGTAAGTTACTAACTTGCAAAATAAAGACTCAAGCCTCAACATGTTTGTAGTCTCACAGAAAACTTAAGAAAGCCATACAATGTAAATGAACATGCATGCTTAAGGGCTGGGCACTAGGTTGAATTTATTAGTTAAGTTTATTGATCCTGAATTTTTTGACTTGTTGCAGCAATTACTATAATCTCTCTCCCCACCCCTCCCCTCTCATCAGTACTGCAGATGCCTGCAGTGAGAATTCACTTATAATTCTGCTATGTGCATGACCAGCTTTGGAATCTGAAGCATCACGATTATCACAGGGAACATCATCGTCGTGGCTTCTCATGAAGGATTCGACTGACTCTTTCTGAAGTGTTACTTTAATGGCTACAAGTCACGAGCAAGTACCCAATGAATCAGGATTACCATCACCTGTTTTCATCCACAGGTAATCTAACGTCCTCTGTCTTGCTTACTAATGTTTTAAAGGTCAAAAGTCTGCTGTGCAATATTTTCTACTATCCCAGCATCCTGAGGAAATGTATTTGTTACAGAGACACCCTGTGGTATGCTCCAAGAGGAAGAGCCCTCAAGTCATAGTCCTGAGTTTGAACCCTGACTCTGCTCGTTTATAACAGCCCGAGCCTTGTGCGTTATGTTTGCTGAGTCACCTCATCAGTGAAGCGGGAGACGCTTCCTAACCCTTCCGGCCCTAAGAGCCTCAAGTGCTATGGTTGTCTCACACCATAGTCATCTTGGTATTTGTGTGGTCAGTGTGTTGTGCAGACAGTGGGTCTGGGAAAAGTGTTGATTGGCAGGGCTTCTGAGGTTTGGACTGTCTGTGATAAGCAACCCCAGTTCTACATCCCATCATAGGTAACAAGCAGGCATATGTAAAATGGCTATAGTTGCTACATTTCTTATTTCCATCTGTATCTCATTTCTGAGTTTTTCAATGACATCATGCAATTGCACTTATTCTACAAGGTAAGTTTTAAAATAACAGCTTGCTGTTAAGACAAAGAACAGAACTCAGTGGTGTTTTACAGTTACACTGGAAACCACATCTGTTATCTTACATGTAGAACAGAATATGCTGGTGAGCTATTGAACAGAAGCCTAGTGAAGCAGTAGGGTACCAGACCTATTTCCCTGGCCTGCATGAAAAGACATATAAACTACCTCTGATGTGCCAAAAACATGGTGGACAGGCATCATATTAAAACATCTCTCCTAGTTTACTTACAGTTTAGGAACTGTTTTTGTGTTTCTGTGATTTTACTTTCTCCCTCCCTCTTTCTCCCTTCCTCCTTCCCCACTCCCCCTTTATGTGTTCTCTTAGGCTTGCCAGGCTTGTGGTCTGGCAGTATTGGCAGTATCTCAGCTGGTAGGATACTGCTCATTGTGGCAGCCATTTTGACCTCAGACGTAGCAATAGACATTTTTCCTTTTTTGAGTTCATAGTATGTTAATTCCCAGCCTCCTTCTGAGGCAGTATCATGAGGCCTTATGCTTCTTATACAGAGCAGAGTCAACCTCATACTATAGAAACCGAAAATGTCAGAAATTTACATTCCCATCTGGGTACTGACATTCTGCAAACCACCCACAATGGCTCAGAGATGGAGCTGGGAACCCATGGGGTCCAGTGAGCAGGAAGTCTGGAGTCTGTTGTCAGAGCCGAAAGGCTCACAACACAGCCTGCAGTGAGTTCTTGGGCCCCGTGGGGGAGCAAGTTCCTCATCAGATCACACCTGTGCATGATTTGGGTCATTGTTCTCCCAGACAGACAAAAGCTTGATTCTTCAGCTTCCCTATTGGTTTTGTAAAATGCTTAATTTCTTTCAACTTGCATAAATCATAGTCAAGATCTATTACTATTCAGTCACACACAATAGTAGCATACTTGTAATTTTGAGGCTATTCTTCTCAGCAAGAAGAATTCATAGTTCCTTATTCTCCATTATTGTAGAACATAGAATTTTAATGAATTGCACAAATCAAGGGCGAACACCCCGAAGACCCTGGTTGGTCAGAGGGATATGACCTCAGGCAGCCAGTGAGCCAAACAGGATTATATCATGACGAAAACAAGTGGCTCCGGCTAGCTATAACAAGAGGACACAAACCTAGACAGGGACTCTCATCGTGAACTGCAAATAAGTTCATGAACAAAGGCCGGGGGCTGACCCTCCAGAGCCAAGACAATATGGAATGAGGTTAACATGTCCAGAATGTTCAGCAAAACAAACTCAGCTAGGAAAAGATACAGACAACATTTTGTTGTTGCTGTTGTTGAGGAAATATAAAAGCATGTATCAAAACCCCACAAAAGTTGCTGATGGTATTATGGGATTTAAGTGTAAACTATGGATTTTTATTGTTAGTTTGTATAGGCTTTTTATTGATCACTCTCTGAGAGAGAAACAACGGATAAGTACCATTCTTACTCTGTGGATTCTGCAAGGATGTAGAAGAAGCTCCTGAGAGATTCCTTCTGCTCAGCCAGGCTTGCATTTCCTTGCACAGTGGACTATGTGTATGTGAGGTGCCAGCAGTGTGCTCAGTACTGTGATTGGCTCACTCAGAAGCAGATTCTAGGTTTTCCACCACCATCCTGTGTGTGTGTGTGTGTGTGTGTGTGTGTGTGTGTGTGTGTGCGCAGTATATGTGTAGGTGTGTGAACCATGTCTGTGTGCTTATGTGTGTAAGGTATATATGTGTATATATGTCTATGTGTGCATGTGTGTATGGGCTTTCATGATCATGTGTATAGAGAGCCCAGAAGTTGACATCAGATGTCTTCCTCTTTCACCTCTACTATATTTTTGATCAAGGTTTCTCACTGAAGGTGGTGATAACTGACTAGACAGGCTGGCCAGAGCCCGAGGGTCCTTCTGTCTCTCCCTCCCCAGTCCTGGGGTTCCAGGCGAGCACTGCCATGCCTGGCTCTTTATATATGTTCAGAGGATTGATTTATGGTCCTCACACATACAGTAAGCACTTTACCCATTGGGTCACTTTCTTAATTCAAGGCATTTCCTTTTATTCCTCGTCTTACCAACACTTGTTACTTATACTAATTGGATCTGTTTTCCAAGTAGGTATTCATTTGGCTGTTTGTTATCTCATTTCCCTTTCCCAAGAACTTACGCTTATTTCCAAAGAACTGCTTGTGTTCCATGCTAATGTACCATTCCTTGTGGTCATTCAAGTAACTGAAATCCCCAGGCACACTCCCTATCATAATACAAAATGCCTAGGCAGGGACATCTCCCTCTACATTCTGTTCTCCTCTGTATAAACACAAGGGGACCTTGCCAGGGTGGCATTCTGCAAATAGAAGGGACACCATTTGCTAAACAAATAGCATGATTGGGGAATATTGACTAAGTCTAGTTTAAGCACTGTCTTTAGTATCAGACTATTAGATCATATTAATCGCTGTATCTCTACCCAAAGACATATATTACAACAAGGAGATAGAAAAGTCATGCTTGCAAAAACCTTAACTGCTCGCATTCCTATAGGAAACAGAGGCAGTATCACAGATGAATTAATAAGCTGTGGCCAATGTTACAATGGGTTTTTCAGTAACAAAACACCATAGTTTAAAAAAAAAAAAAGAAAAAAAAGTCAAAGAAGGATATAGCCTTGAGCAATTTGATTTCCTCTAAATTTGGCAAGTTTTAATAATGACCTTGCCCTTAAAGTGTGTTTTGGGCTAGAGAGATAGGCCAGTGCTTGGGAGCAGCCACCACTGCTCACAACCATCCAGTTCCAGGAGATCTGATGCTTTCTTCTGGGATTTATGTGCATGTGGTGCACATAAATATATGTAGATAAACACTCCTATTCATAAAAGCAATAAATACGAGTAAAATATTGTGTTCATCCGGATTTATCTTTCAACTCCCATTTCCCTTCAATATAGACCAAAATGGAAATTCTTTGCAGGCAGAAGTCTCACTGGTGTAGTCTGTGTTGCAAATGGGTCTTATGAAAAACTTCATCACAGACAGGATACCTGACACAACCAGGTTCAGTTGAGGAAGCGTTTATTCTGGTAATGGTTCAGTCCATCATGATGGGGACACATGGCTGGCTGTGCAGATCAATTCATGCCTCAGCCCTCAGGGAGCAGAGGTAGAGAATGCCTATCAGTGGGTCCTCAATGGAAATGCCCTCCGAGACATACCTGGGCATCTCTGGCCAGATGTGCTTAGCAAGTCAAATTGACAGTGAAGGTGAGTCACTAGAGGTCCACCCTTTGTCAGCTTGACACGCAGATGACATCCTCTTAAGCTATAAGGGTGTTTTTTATGGTCAATCTTAAAAACAAAAATTATTAAATGAACTAATACATGGAATGTGGTAAGCGGACCCCTGGACGCTGGCTTGAAACACAAAGCATCCCACCCTTTAAAAAGATCCGTTTCTGCTCTGGTCTTAATGGACAGAGTACGGACAAGATCAGATAGCCCGAAGCTGCTCAGTTCTGGGAAACTGCCTCTCAACTAACTTCCTTATTGCTTCCTCATTTCACGTTTCCAGCCCTATAGTTTAGAGAAATTTCACAGTATTTCCTTATTGCTCTGAGGCCCATGACACTAAGGTTTCTTAACTCACTGGATAGACCAGTTCACCTGAATTACCTCAGATACCTGCTTACACATCCCCCGCTCTTCTCCCCACTTCAAAAATTGTATAAATACTGGTACTATGTGTTCAATAAATCGAAGGCATGACCGGACAGATTGTCTGCCTTTCACTTCTTGCACCCCTGCCCATATCCCATTCCCATGCCTTCTCCTAGGGTCTTGGTTGAAGATCCCGCTGGCCGGGATAATGGAAGGAACTTTTCTTGGCTTGTCAGCCTAAATTGTGGATGGTTTGATTTTGAGACAAAAATCTGAAGTCAGTTAGAAAAGGAAGGGAAAATATTTCAAATGAGCTTGAAACAATATTTTTCCGAAGGACGTGCTATTTGCCATGATACCACGGCCTTTTGTGTTTCTAATGAAAACTATAAAATATGAAAAACCTGTAAAGATGCCAAACTGTTCATATACAAAGACTGCAACACACACACACACACACACACACACACACACACACACACACACACACGCAAAGAGTATGAGAGCAAGAGAAATTTCGGTGGTTTTCTTACTAAAAAAGATTGAGTTCAAAACACTTTGGCCAGCTGTCATCATAGGATACATTTGCATAACAGAAAGTGCAGTTGATCCTCTTTTATTGTTACTTTTCTCATGAATTTAAGACAAGAGTTGAGCACAAACCATTTGAGTTCTATCAACAGCATTGCAGTGACCCCCACCTAGCATTCCTAAAGAGCTGTAGATGGTGCCAGTTGCCAAGTAGTGAGGAGCTCCTTGTTTGAACATTAAGCTGTCTTCACTGGCAGCTAGAAGACAGAAGGGACCATTTTTCTCCCAGTATCAGTAGACATTTTCAAGTAGAATATTGAGTTCATTCAGTATTTAGGTGTTTGGAGGGAATGGAATTCTACATTTTTGGGTTGGATCAAAACCTTTTTATGAGGTCAGCTTTTCTGCACTGAGTTAAGATTTCGGCTGACTTTCCATATCAGCATAAATCCTGTTTGCTCTCTGTCCTTGCCCCATCCTATGTCATCGGGGACACTAGAGATGCAACAAGCATGTGGAACATTTAAGTGGAATTTTTCTAAAATCGAATGTCTTTAATTGCTATTTCTCTTTGAAGTTGTGGAATGGCTTTTTATGGCTATAATTATAAGCCCTATTAACACGTATTAAGTAAAATGGCCTTTCAAGTTTGTAAAATTGCTTTGATTTTTCCAAATCATATGCAGAAAAGAATAAATGGAAAAGGGGATTTGGTGAAATTTACCAGACGTTTCAAAAGCCTTCATTACAGGTATATTTAATACTCAATTTTAAAGGACTTATTTTAAAAATAGCTTTGTAATTAAACACTGAAATGAAAAAGAATCACGCAGCTTTTGACCAAAGACTTATTTGTCTGATGTTAAAACTTGTAAAAGGAAAGTTTTAGATGCAAATAAAACAAGTATGTCTGTGCGTTGGCGGACGTGCTCACACTGCCTGTCAGGCTGCATTAGAGGGTACTTCTGATCATGTCACGTACATTGCTTCAGAGGCCCCGACAGAGGACCAGCTCTGCACCACTGGGCTCTGTTGCACAATTCCATTTTTGGCCACTGATTATTTTGTTTTTCCTCTGGATTTTTCCATTCACTTCTTCACAATTTTTGTTGATTTTTAGGCATTTATTTGGTAGGCGCAGTGTCCTTTAAGACCTCGTCTCACTGTCATTTGTTGGGTGAGGCATCACCCGCGCGGTGGGAGAATTTCTGTACGTCGATTGGGAGGTTTCTCGGGTCTAATGACTGTCTGTTGTACTGTTCATCTGGGACTATGTGTCTTTTCTGCTTTCCCCAGAAGTCCTAATATGTGGACAGAGAAACTCTTTGTGGAATGAGAAATACAAATAGGGGTAGGTGTTAGCAAGATGCGTCAGGTAAGAGCTCTCGCCGCAAGGCCTGGTGACCTCAGTTCAATTTCCTAGAAACCAAATACAAATGGGAGGAGAGAACTGACTTTACAAAGTTGTTCTCTGACTTCTAAGTGCATGTCATGGCATATGTTGGCCCCCATCATAGAGGTGCATTAATAATAATAATACATAAAAAAGTGAAGAAATGTACTATGAAGACCTATGGAAAAGAAGAGTTTAAGTATATATAATCATATCAGAAATCTAACCTAGGAAGCTGGAAAGGGATCATCAAGACAGGGAGAGAGAGTCTTTAAGGGAAGGTCTGTAATAGAACATAGGTAATATAAAAGTAAAGGGGGTAGATACTGGGAGTGCCCATGTTTAAGTGGGGGTAGAGTGGGTAGAAGATGGGGAAAGAGAGTTAACCAAAATGAAGAATGTATGAAAAAGTCATATGTAAGCCTATTTTCTAAGCCAGTTAAAATTATAATATGAAAGAGAGATTGAAGGAGATATGCTGCATTGCTGGTTAATGGTGCTACTAGCAGACACAGATTAAAAAGAATAAGTTCTAGGTGTAAGACACCTCTTTATGAGTCATTGAACAGAGAGGTCCCAGTGGCCCATAAAACAACACAAACTCTTGCCATTCCTCTTGGTTGCCTACCACAAATAGATGGCACGACACCTTTACCGAAGGCAACACATACTTTGGTGGCAGGGCATAGAGAGAAGTCAAGTTAGAACTGAGCTAGAAGCTACCTTCTTGTTGGCTACCTTTCACAGTGCCAGAAGCTTCTATGTGTGCTGTTGAGAGGGAAAAGCCATCAGCATTTTTACCTGGCAGTGAACCTTGTAAATTACAACACCATGCTGCCAGGCAAGGCGTGCCCACTGGTGCAATAGTGGCATGGATGTCTTGGGGATAACCAACTACTTTATGAATGGGTTTTAGGTCTACTCCATGCCTGGTTCTGTAAATCTGTTCAAATGCTCCAGGGAGGAACACTGTTGTTTTGCCAAGTGGACACAATATTAAACTGCCCTCTAAATATTTAAGCTTATACCCATAGATTAATCTGCTCTCAGCCTCACTTAAGGAAGCATCCATTTTCAGTGGGCAACAGTTAATACAAAAACTTAGAACTGGTCAGTGTGCTAAAGACAGGTGACTGCTGAGTGCTCAATCCCAAATCAAACAACTATCTCACCTCTCCCAAGCTCAGGGAACATTGCAGAAAAGGAGGCAGAAAGAGTGTGGGAGCTGGAAGATGGGAAGACGTGCTGTGAAATGCTGTCCCCTGGATATGATATAGCTGTTATACCAATACATTTGTAGCAGCAGTACCTCCCTGCACATGACCTGAACGAGAAGGACCCATTGACATCCATCATGGACTACCATTCTTCCTTAAGGAGCTATAGGCAGTAAAGTTGCAGGGGTATGTTATTCCACAGTGGTCAAGTCACGGGCATACTGCCCCACTCAAGTAAATAACTCTCACCCATGCCTATGCAGGCAATCCTAATTAAATGCTCTCTCTCTCTCTCTCTCTGTCTGTCTTACACACACACACACACACACACACACACACACACACACACGCACACACACACACACACACACACACACACACAATCTCATGAAATAAATAAGATTTGGACCAAAGGAATATAGGTATGAAAATGTGAAAGAATAAATAGTTTTATTATTTATTATTTTTATTTTATTCTCTCATACAACTTATAGAATACATCCTACCCCCCTTCCTTCCACCTTATCCCCTCCCATCTCCCCCAAATCTACCCCATCACCATCCATTAATGTCTCCTCTTCTCATCAGAAAAGAACCTTCCCCCAGGGTTACAGCACAATTGGAGCATGGCATAGCGGGATGGAACGAGGCCAGGCACCAATCCCTACATCAAGGGTGGGCCAGGCAGCCCAGGCAGGAGAAAAAGAGTCTCAAAGGTCAGTAAAATGGTCAGAGACACTCCCACTCCAGCCTGTAGGAGTTTTTCAAGGACACTAATCCAGACAGCCATGAGATCTATTTAAGGGATCCTACAGGTTCCATGTCTATGCCTTCAGTCTCTGAGAGCCCTTAGGGATGCTGGTCAGTTGATACTGTGGGGCTTGTTCTCCTGGTGTCCTCAGCCCCTCTGGTTTCTGCCATCCCTCTTCTCCTTCTTCCATGTGGTTCCTGGATCTCTGCACAATGTTTGGCCCTGGGCCTCTCCATATGCTCCTGTCAGCTGCTGAAGGGGACCTCTCTGGTATGGGTTAGGAACCATCAATGAGCAGAGCATAACGTCATTAGAAATTGTCTCCGGGCTATCTAATCTCTGGCCTCTCTTGTGGTTTCAGGCAGAGGTTCCCTCCTTTGGCATGGAGTTCTGTCTTTCCATTGTCAACGAGGATCTTGCGGGGCTCATAGGCCAGAAGTCAAAAGTTTTGTGGCTGGAGGTGTCCCACTCTCACCACTGGAAACCATGTCTGCCCACAGGAGCTGATTCAGGCTCCCTATCCCCGATTACTAGGATCCTTGCTAGTCTCCCTCATAGATTCCTATGAGTTACCACTACACTGGGTATCCCGATTGTCCTCTAATTATCTCCCATTTCTTATCGTCTCTTCATATAAATAATCCTTTAAAAAAGAAATCTAATCCTTGTAAGTGTAAAATTTCCTATGTCATTGTAGTAGAGGTTTATCCTCCAGGTGTCATGTGACTGTAATCATCATGGAGCAGAAACAACCTTGAAAATGAAATAAGCAAAACGGTACAGCGATGAATTGATCTATGGCAAATTGTAATGGTGCTATCAATAAGCCTTGTGAAATTCTGAGGATGAAGAGTCACAGAACCCTCAACCTGAATCCCAGACATTACTCTCTATTCTCATGAACTCGATGGGTATGGAGTATACAGGACATGGAAAGGTAACTGAAGGCAGAATTCCACAATGCAGCTACCATCCATCTGTTGTGAGTCACCCAAGCTCCTGTAAGTAATCTCTCACCCATATCATCATAAATGACTACCTAGAGCTCATTGATTCACCGAGCAGAATCATACCTGGCCTGCTATCAGTGCATTGTCTTGTGTGAATGGGTAGTTGTTCATATCATCCAAGGAAAAGCCACAAGATTCTTTCTATACCCTTCGTATTACTTTATTTGTGTTACCCCTGGAATCTGATGGGAGTCTTTAAAGTTCCAATCTTCTCTAGTAACTTGAGAAGAAAAAGAAAGAAATTTCAGTTTTTTCCCAACTTGGATTGAAAAGAGAGACCATGTTGATTGCCATTGCTGGGTTAAAGCCAACTTAAAAGTCAGTGCACAAAATTCTCATTCTATTATGCTTTCATCGTTTTGCTATGAGAATCTAAAAGCAACACAGTGGGGGTCGGATGACACTATTCCAGGGTGTCTGGAACTTCATTTGGAAGGTTTGAAGGCCAAGTGTGACATCTAAGGGCTAGAGGGCTCAAGGTAGACCTTGCTGTGAGCATTATACTTACAGATACAATACCTACAATGATTAAAACGCTGAGACCAGCCAGAACTCAGCCTGAACCGGCACCTTCTAGAGAAGGTGGGTGTGATTTCTCCATAAACCTGGGATTCCTGTAGTGTCGTGTTAGCTTCTAAGAGACAGTGTCTCAGGAGACATCTGGAGGTCAAAAACATTGAGAACTAGGCACAAACTACAGAAGCTATGTATTTAAGCTGCACTGACTATATTAGAAATCTATTATGATATTCCCAGGTGTACCACTTAGGTTCCATCATTATAGCAAGATACTTGAGATAGTTCATTTATAAACAGAATTTATTTGGGGTCATGCTTTGAAAATTTCAGTCCATAATTAGTCAAGCCCATTGTTAAAACCCAAGGCAAGGCAGCCTATATATCATGGTGGTAGAGTCTGGTTGAACAAAGATATTCTCCTTATATCCTGCAGAGGAAAAGAAAAAGAACTGTGGTCACCCAATCTTTTCAAGACATAATCCATTGACCTAACTTTCTCCCACTAGGACCTAATGGTTTTGCCATATCTAAATAGCATCATACTGGGTACCAAAGCCTTTATTTAGCATGTGGACCTTGGGGCCATGTGACATCCATACTGTAGCACTGGAATATGAAAGAGAAGAAGGAAAAGATCCAAGTTGAAAAAAGAACTCGGAGAAAAAAACAAGCCAAAATACAATGGGCTAGGAAGCCTCTTCTGTAGCTGCTGTGTCTGCCAAATGAGTCTTCACTGAAGTTGTCCACTGTTCCAGCACTGGCTTGGTCCACGCTTTACCTCCTCATGTAGGTGATGAGGAAAATGAACTCACTGTCTTTTGACTCTTATTATCTCTGGTCCCTCAAACTAAGAATTCAAGGGCTTCTGTGATGTGATGATTGGCCTTCATAGCCAATTTGATTTTATTTCGGGTGATGTAGGAGATGCACCCTGAGTGTGTCTGGGGGCATCTCCAGAAACAACTAAGAGAAGAAGGGAAGAATCACCCTGAATGTGAATGGTACCATATCACAGGCTGAAGTCACAGAGCAAGGAAAAAGAATAAAAAGGCAGAAGGCCAATGAGCACTGGCATTCCCTTCCTCTGTAAGGATTTATGCACATGGCCTCCTGCCCCCAGAGACAGGATCTGGTCCCATCAGCAAGTCTCCTCCACTATATTGGATTGTATCTTGAATTATGAGTACAAATAAACCTTTCTTCCCCGAAGTAGCTTCTCCTCAGGTGTTTTGTCAGAGCAACTAGAGAAAGGTTACCAACAAGGCTCATAGAGCACTCCTTGAAGTCTCAGTGTTTACAGTTACCTCAGATGGGTTTCTCTTTTCCTCATGCTCAGAGATGTGCCATGATCCTCTGACCTGTACTCGGCCTGGATTTGCTCTAATGCTCTGTGATCAGCATCTTTCTTTTATCTTTCAACTTGTGCTTTGCGGGTAAACACTGATCAGACAAAGAGCAGACCCACGGACAGAGGAGACTTGACACGCCCGAGGGTCATGGCCACTCGTAGGTGTGGGCACAGGGGCAGTATACAATAGGTATTCAGGCTAGTAGGTATATTCAGATCACAGGGAAGTCTGGAGTAAAGAAAAGCCTGTTAGGCCAGTCAAGGAACTTCTGGGAAGAATTCTAACAGTGTAGAAAATAGTTCTGGGCATGGACAAATGAGATCACACGAGATTAAAAGTCTTCTTAGAGTGAGAGAAACTATTAATAGAATGGACAGACTGCCTAAAGAATGGAAAAAAAATATTTGCCAGATATACCCGAGACAGAGGTAACTATCTAGAATATATAAGGAGCTGCAAAATTAACCACCAAGATATATATCAAAACTGCCAATCAGTAAATGGACCAATGAAATGAACAGTTCTTTAAAGAATAAATACAAATGCTTAATAAATATTTTTTTAAAGTGTTCATCATCCTCTACAATTTAGAGAAATGAAAACTAAAGCTACTTTGAGATTCCATCTCACCCCAGTCAGAAAGGCCATCATCAAGAAAAAAAAAACCAAAAAACAAATGAGGTTGTAGGGGGAAAGAAACCCTATTTACTGTTGGTGGAAATGTCAACGGATGCAGCCACTATGGAAATCAATGTAGAGGCTTCTCAAAAAAACCAAGTTAAAAATAGGACTCAGGTATGCCATTCCTGGGTGTACACCCAAAGGACTGTATCTTACCACAGAGACACTTGCACATCCATGGCCTTTGTTTCTCTTTTTGCAGTAGCAAGGAAACAGTAGAATTAGCCTAGATGCCCATCATCAGATGAATGGATAATGAGAGCATGAGATTTGTAGGAAAACATCTAGAAATGAGAAATATGATGTTAAGTGAGCCAACCCATACTTAGAACTACACACGCCACATGTTATCTCTCATACATGGATCCTGCCTTCTAATTGTTAAATATGTATACTTAGGTGGGAGTAAACGTGGGTACTGGCCAGGAAACTAGCAAGGTAGCCACGAGAAGGGAGAAAACAAGGCTTTAACTGGGGAGAGAGGGGGACAATAAAAGACACGAGATACTAAATTAGAAGTGGAGGAGAATAGGGTACAGCTGGGGGAGGGGGCAGGGAGGTTTAAGTACATGTGTAGGAATCAATCAAAATGGGGTGTGTGTGAAATGCTACATCAAAAGCTACTTTAAAAAAATATTTAATGTTTTTTTTTTTTGTAAAAGATCTAAAAATAAAAAAAAATCTGAATTTCTAGTCTTGAAAACTGCTGTACTATTGCAAAAGAACATATTATTACAGAATTGGAGAAAGAGGTAAAATGTAAATATCACTTAGTTTCATTAAAATGTCTTAAAGAAGACATTCTTAAGAAGAACAACAATTTTTGAATTAACTTACCATTTTAATGGAGAATATAAATGGAAATAATGTAAACAACAAGTGCATAAGTATGTATTTTTAATTTTGAAACTGTTTTTATGATTGTTACAAATGTTCCTAGATTAGAGGAGTTACCAGAGACAGTAGAACAGCGTTGTAAAAATGTGCTTTTCAAAATAGATTTACAAGTTATGAATTTGCAAATAAGAACAAATTATGCAAACTGTACCTATAGGAAGAAGGCTTTTGAAATTTGTTCAGGAATATCCTATGAGAATTCTCAACTTCAGCCTTGTATTTTATATTATATATATATATATATATATATATATATATATGTATATATATATATATAGTGTGTATACAATTAAATATATATGTAACAATTAAATGAGCATAAGAAATTCTTCTCAAAATTAAAAAATATAAAATAGTACGTTGGTATTCTACATTTGTTATAAACAGTAATCACTTTCAAAACCTAGTCAAATATAAAGCGCTTTGTATTAAGAGAATAAATTGTAATCGCATAACAAGTCACTACAAGTAGGAAAACTCTAGTTTTCTAGTTTTTCTATTTTTTTCTAGTTTTCTACTCAGAATACACTGGTTCTGTTCCAATATTATAACAAATTATAGCAGTGGTATTTTTAACTATGTGAAGTTTATGTTCTTTCTCTTTTATCTCTGTTACCCTTAAATTCCCGAAGTGAAAAAATTATTAAAGAAATTCCACTCTATAGTTCCATTCCTGATTTCTTTTCTTTTTTGCTTTTAGAAAAATGAGCTCAACAGTTTTATTTTTTATCATGGAGCATTTGATCTTGGACCTATGAATTTTGAATCTAGCTTCACCGTGACTTCATGCATTTAACCATTTTTCAAATAGTAGTTTTTAAACACTTTTATTTTTTGTACTAGTTACTTTTTTGTTGCTGTGATGAAACACAATGACCAAAGGCAACTTATGGAAAAAAGAGTTTATTTTGTCTTATGATCCATAGGGAAAATTCGTAATTGTGGGGGGTGGCCATGGAAGCAGACAGCCAGAGCATGGAGCCAAGAGATCACGTCTTCAACCGCAAACAGGAAGCAGAGAGAGCAAACCGGAAGTGAGCTGGCTATGAATGCTGAAAACCCACCCCAAATTGATGACGACTAAGTGTTAAGTACCCGAGCTCATAGGGACGTTTCCCATCCGAACCAACACATTTCCCAGGTCATCTTCTTTCTTTCCTTTCTCTATTATGTTGACAATCACTTTATCGAGTAGGTTATTTATAATAGTGTATTTTCCTAACTTCTGGTCTTCCATCTGTATCAAATGCAGTTTCCGGAACCTGATTATTTATTTCCATGACCAAAATTTATCTCCACTCCCAATGCACTTTGCTAACTGCAGAAGGTCCTCTTGCTCCATTGATCCATACACATCTTTTCTCCCACTATTTCTATTTAGGGTGCCCATATCTATCATTTTTAAAAACATTAATCCCCTTCACCGAGCTTCACAGTTTTCAACAAGCTCCAGAGAGGAGAGAGTATACATATGGGTGAATGAATCAACAGAACACACTTAGGAAGAAATGCTTTGTTAGTGTGCTTAAAATATCCTCAGAAACATTAAAAGACATTAACCCAACACTTAAGAGCCCAGCAAGCACAAACAGGCAGGTTCCTAAGAAGATGTTGACAGAGAGAAGGTAAGCTACCAGCACTGAGTGCTCCGCTTGTTTTTATTATAGATTTCAAACCTGGCTTCATCCATTGTGTAGCCCCTCAAAATCGGTCAGGGTAACATGCATTAGGAGCCGAGCACATTAAATTGCTTATTTGCCAAACGGATGGTACCAATCTGATAGTACGTTCATCTATTACAACAATGTGCAAAATTCAAAGTCTTATGTTGTCACTCTTGGTCATCCACCTGTATTCTAGTCTGTGATTTCAACCGATTTTTCTCATTCTTCCAAATTGCCTCAACCCTATGAGAGCAATAAAGAAAACATCCTTTGAGAAAATAACAAAGAGAGCTGGTTTGATAAAGGGCCTTTTGTAGAGAAATGATGCTTGGTTTGAGATACAAAGAGTAAGTTGTTTTTTTTTTGTTTTTTTTTTTTTTTTTTTTTAACGAGGAAAGATGAAAGGGAGAAACAACAGCTGGTAGGATGTGTCACAGTCTATTTACCAACAGGGGCACAGTCATTGCAGATGAACAGGTGTGTGTTAAAAGGAATTAAATAACCTGGACAACCAAAGGAAGGCATACATCATGCATGTGTTTGTACATTACGCTAGGATTCTGTTGCCTCCTTGTATCCATGGAAGGACTGGCCAAGACTGGAACATAGATGACTCAATGAGAAATAAAGAGTGAGGAATAAGATTTCTTTAGAAAAAGGTATTCTGAGAGGAGTATAGAGGGAAAATTGAAAGTGGGAAGAGGATCTGACACTCTTTTGTATACTTATTAACAGTTTCTTTAGTTTTTCAAAGCTCTGCCATTACTTTGAAGTTCACCACTATTTTCTTACCAACACACCATTGGAGGCACCATTTTGAGGACAGCTTCAACAGAAAGCAGGTAATTATGCTCAGCACATTCAATGTCTTATAAACAGAATGAATGGCTTTGATTTGAATACTAAATGACTGATAGAAAACATCCAGAAACTCCCTAAATATGAGTTTGAGGACTTGGCCATGTTCTTAAAACTTTAAAGGAAGGAGTTATCCATATAAAACTCTCCAGCAATCCTGACAATTCAGGATGGTTTTGGTGAAGCCATACAACCGTATTTAGAATGTTGGTATTAACAGAGGAGATGGTACCCAGTAGGGAAGACTAATGACAGCAGGAGGAGCCTCATGCCAGTCAGTCTTTCTTATATTTCAGCCTCTCACCTCCAGCTAGAGAGCAATTTTGTCAGTCAGTGTTTTTTTTTTTTTTTTTTTTTTTTTTTTTTTTAGGAAAAATAGGTTGCTCTGGCTGCTTCAAGCAGCAAGAGCTATATCCCAGGTGTTCTCAAAGCTTCCCCAAGAGTCAGAACCAGGACACCAAGGAACCACCCATAGCATGTTCTATGCACTGGCTAGCTCTCAATGAGTCAGGAAATGGCCAGACTGCTGGGCTAGGATTTGAGGAAACACGGCATGTACCCTTGAGTCAGGCCATTCATTGTAAATCCTACCAGTTGAGTCACATGGAACAGATGCTTTTAAAGGCAGAACCCATAAGGCTGCATATTTCCCACCAGGTCTAATCAGGTGCAAGTATTTCTCCTGATGTACTTCCTGTCTGGGTTATCTCCCATCTACAAGTGACTAAGTGTATCCTGTGCATTTGGAGCACATCTGGCTCATTTTGATTAACCAAATGGAATCTACATAGCCCAACCCAACATTCCAGGAGGTTATCCTTGGGCAAGTAGGGGTTACAGGATTCTATCTTTCTGAAACTCACATGAACAACCCCACTCAGTACTCCAGGAAGTTATCTGTCCTTGTTCTATAAATCTCTTAGGCACAGTAATTAATATTTAAAACAAACTTCAGCTCTTATACCATGTAGGCACCTGGGAGAAATTTCAGATCTCAGGTCTGTCAAGGACAAGCAAGCATTGGCAGGCGACTGTTGAAAGAGACAACTGTTTCCTCTCCATGTTATGAGAAAGGGTTTGCAAATTGAATTTCATTCTGATCATTATAGATTCTAAAGCAGAGCAGGCATTATGCACCAGTTCATTTGTAAACGTGGTCAGCAGTTTAATGACTATGAGAATGGGCTCTTCACAGAAATCCAGTGATACTTCAGACAACAATGACAGGCTGTCCTGCTCGTGGGTCCCTCCAGCCGCCATGTGACTTAGTTCAAGGTCCACGGTGAACCTGAGTCCATCACTCACATTCCCTCTCCCTTCCTTAATTGCTTAAAGTTCCTCTAGGCTGTGATGTAAGAGGCATCAGGCCTCCACTCTGAAACCCACGTGACCTAATGGAACACATTATCCACTCTTTCCCTGGTTGCCTACTCCATCTGTTCACCATGGTGTCAAGAAGCCACATCTGCTGTTAGGATACTTCCATCCTAGATGGCAAGATTTACTTTCCTTAGTGTCATCAGTCCCTGAGGGCATTACAAGTGCCTCCCTGATGGTACAAAGCTGCTTCAAAATAATGTAGTTTTTAAAAGCTGAGTGTGCCTGTCCCTAAGGGTTTGCATTAGTCATTTTGATTGTCTTGTGTCATTTTACAGATAAGCTTTCAAAATGTGCATCCATTTGTCATTGAACTATTAAGGTGCACATTTTATTTTTAATATAAATGATAAAATATATTTCGCATACTAAAACAGTTCAAGGAAAAAAAAAAAAGCTTTGAAGGAAAGATGGAAAACCTGTGGTCTAAATTTATTAGAATTTAATGACAAAAATAAAACCTGATAGAAAGACTAGAAATCATGACTCTTTTAGATTAAAAATTTTAAATATTGTTTTTATTATTTACAAGTATGTGTATGTGATGTATATACATGTGCATATGTGTGTGTAGGTGTCCATGCCCATGTGTACACATATGGAAGCCAGAGGAGGATAACTGGTGTCCTGGTCTGCCACTCTTCACCCAGCTCACATCCAACAGAGAAAAAAAACGTTTGGTTTTTTTAAAGCTTGGTGATACCTTCTCCTGAAATCATCTGGAACAAAGGAAAGCTTTCTAGTGTCATTCATTCATTCATTCGTTCATTAGTTAGTCGGACAAATAACACTTGCATATATGTTGGAGGTATAATGCAATGCTTTTGTATCAATTAGCATATGGGGCATCTCAAACCTTCATGGTTTGTAGTAGTACATTGCTGTGTGGCTCACCAAAGAAGTCAGGGAGGCATTTTCATAGGCTCAAGCCCTGCCAGACCTCAGCAGAGGGAACCACCTTCATGGCTAGCGCCATACTTCATCGACAGTGGAACCCCAAACGTATGAGCTAAGATGTATTTATTAATTCAGAACTCCTCAGGTGTACATCAAAAACAATCAACCTCCCCCACCCAGAAATCCAACACCTGTAGACAATACAAAACGCCAAGACAGTGCATAAAAACATTTTAAACATAACTAAAAATAAACTTCCACAACAATAGTTGGTTTCTTTTCATCGTGTATATTGTTTCCTTTATTGTAAGTGCTTTGTGATAGATAATTTGTTACCTTTAATTGCATTCGTCCGGCTGAGCCACAAAATTCCAGTGTTCTGTCTTCTTGCCAAACAATTACGTTCTACCTGTTGATGGACCTCCCTCTTTGCCTCCTTATTTTTCAGTTTAAATTATGCCAGAATTAAAAATGTCTATTCTACAAAGACATAAAGATAACAATAAAAAACAGTAAAACAACTGAGAGAAGTTATTTGAAATATAGGTAACTGATGAAGACCAACATCTGTAAAGATTATGAAATGATCCTTTGCACTAAACATGAAATTCCAACACTTGTTACACAACATCAAAACAATCAGCTTCCATAGATGGAGTCCAGACAGCCACGAAACATATGAAGTCCAAACTGGTCAGTCACCAATAAAATGAAAATTAATATCACAGTGCCGTTGCAGTATCCTGTAAGAACGAAAAAAATCAACAAAGTAAAAACAAACAAGAAAAAAAAACTCCAGAAAATATAAGGCAATACTGAGTCCAGGGGGAAATGAGGTTTTTTTTTTTTTTTTTTTTTTTTTTGTTTTGTTTTTTTGTTTTGTTTTTCTTGCAGTTTTTGAGACTGAAACTGAACTGTGACAGCCAGTTTGGAAACATTTCCATTCCAATTCTAAGTACTACATTTGTGAATATGGACACAAGGGAGCACGAATAAAAACGCTCCTAACAGCACTGTTTGCAGTACTCCTTACACTAGAAATAAACTCTGTTAGTTGACAGCAGAATGCATGAATAAATTAAGATGTATTTATACAGTGAATACTATTCAGCAATGAAGGCAAATGAGCTATGGTTGAATCATGACAAAATGACTCCGTTTTAAATGAAATTCTGGGAGAGAAACATGATAAAATTTGTTTAAGCTACAGATACATCTACATAAAATTTCAAACCAGTTGAAGTGGCTTGTATTGTTGGGCTAACTTGTTATGGCTGGTTAGCAATGCCCTCAAAACCGACATGGAGTGATTGCTTTACTGTATTACTTGTTTCTTTGGAATTAGAGAAATGATTTTTATCCTTTCACCTTGTCTGGAAGCTCAGATGAGAAAATCTGCATTTCTAATGAGTGGTTTCATACCTGGAAATATAGACATGCTGGTTAAGGACGGTGGATCACCTAACAAAAGACACAAACGTAGTAAAGGTGCTGAGGGAGGGGGCGGGGCATGGCGGGGGTGGGGGCGGGGCATGGTAGTGGCAGGAAGAAGATAGGCGAGTGTTGGGAGAGCAACCAGAATACAGATGTATGAAATTGTCAAAGAACGATTAAATCAATAAAATAAAGAGGGTGCGTACACCTATGGTGTTTCTCCCAGTGTCTAGATTCTGGAACCATCTAGAAGATCCATTCCCTCAGATCTCCATCTAGAGTGAGATGGAAACATCATCAGGGCATCTGCCCATGACTCAGTTCTTTATGACTGAGTCTATCAGTCTGATAACGGATCTACTGGATGTGAGAAATGGAGGGAGCTCACATGATGACAGCCTACCAAACTGGCCAAAATTGTTGTTATCACTTTGACCAACCGAGGAACAACGAATACAACAAAGTCCGCAGTACAGGCAGTGTTTTAAGAGTTTGGAACAGTATTTAAAACTCCAGCAATTGTTTACACACATTCCTGAACCTAGGTTCTATCTGATACCTTTTGTACACCAGGTCCTTTGTCTTTCATCCTTCATCCTCTGGAAGAGTTTTAACCACCGAACCATCTCTTCAGCCCCGCAGAACAGAAATTTGTCGTTCAGAGGTGGTCTAGTGTCAAGGATGGGATGATGTGTTTTTAGAAAGAAATTTCAATTAACAATCAATATTTTTGCATGTCTTGCTCAGAATTACATTAAATTGACAATGGGAAAATGACTTTAGTAGAAAACTAAGATACTGACAGCAGTGAGGAGTCAGAAGGAGCCTGACAAGCATGTAGACCCACTTAATGATGTCTCCCCCGCGCATAGAATCCTCCTGGAGCTAGCATTCTGTGTCTCCACCTCACATTTTAGGAAACGCTATTACTTAGACAATCAGTGCTTCCCTAGAACTGACTGCCTGGAAACATTTCCCCTTGTAGACACAGCCATTCTGAAGATAGATTCATGTTCAAAATATTTAGAAATCTTTGGCGAGGCTAATGCAGAAAAAGCACCATCCTAAACATTTTGGCCATAACTTTGCCCACTTTCTTGCAGAAACTGTAAAGTGTGATATGAACATTCCAACATTTTCCTCGGGGCTTTTTGGTTTAATTTATGTTAAAAGATGACTGAACTGGCTACAATCTAAGAATTGATGAAATATTCGAAGCTTCTTTCTAAAATGAAATATTCCTTTTTCTTACGTGAAGTAGCATTCAATGGAAAACTGGGAGCAGTGTCAGAGTTTTTCTGTTGTCTTCAGTTGTCTGCATCCACTTTAGCAACACTTACTTAAAATATTTAATTTACTTTCCCTTCCTTCTGAGGGATTTTGCTGCAAGTGAGCACATTGCCAGGACAGATGTGGTCTGAAATGGGTCTGGACACTGGGCATTGCCTGGAAGGAGGGAGGATGTGGTCTGTAATGGGTCCAGACACTTGGCTTCAATTAGACAAGGATTAGAGAAAGCTATGGGATAGAAAGGATCATTGTAGGAAAAATCATGAATCCAGAAAAAAGCCGCTCTGTTCAGAAACATAGCACAGAGCCGGTGCTGCTGGTGGCATGGAGGTCTGCGTCTTGACTTTTTCTCGGTGTGTGAGTTTGCTAATGGATATACACAGACTCAAAGGATGTGACAGCCATGGAGTCAGCTGGCCTCTTACCCTTGGAGACCTACAACTACAACGTCAGTGACCCAAAATGACAGTGAGTCATTGGGGAAATGAGAAAATTTTCATTATTCCACATATCTATAATCTCTGGGGACTCCAGTTGTACCCTGCACTGTGGGTCCTTTCTTCCGCAGTAGGGGAGGATGGCCAAGTCCTTGCACACAGGCTCAGCCTCCAGGCAGAAAGCACAGGTATGGGCTGGTAGGTCGTGGGTTCGAAAATCTTGGGCGCAGGCTGAGAGCCTACAGGAAAAACAGACTTCCTGGAGGACTAGTCAGTGTATACAGCTCCTTTTATTGTTAGAGGATATAAGGGCTACTTAAGGCAACTGGTCAGCACCTAATTGTTATACTATAGGTATCCTAAATACCATACGGGGCAGAGCAGGAAAATGTAGGGTCAGTTAGAATTTACAGAAGGCTCTGTTGTCAGGGTCCTTTTCCAAATAAGGTCAGGGGGCAAGTTAAGAGACACTCCCCAAGTGAAGTTAGGTGGGAAACCAGGGAAAAGCCTCAAGCTCACAAAGGGAGTCTTCCATATAGCACCGAGCTCAGAAAGCTATCTGGAAATGGTGAACTGCGACCTCAGGGGCAGGGCTAAATCCTAACACTGCCTGGTGTCGGGGAAGGGAGTAAGCCAGCCAGCTCCTACCCATACAGGGCAAGCCCAACAGCTCTTGCAATGTGAAAATTCAACTGGTGTTTTGGTGAGATAGTGAGTCTCTCTTCCGGTGGGTCAGCAGTGGGGACAAGTTTCACGGCTCAGAGGGCTGAGGCAAAATGCCATATCCAGGGGGACTTGCTACACAAAACTGAGAGCTACACTGGAAACCTGGGGACATGGAACAATCACAAATCAAGGAATCTAGGGTCAACTTGCAACAACTGCAGGCAGTATATATGCCCACAGGTACAAGAATGAAATGAATGTTATGGAGGTAGATGGCTATCTTTAATTGTAAACTTGACATAACTTAGAATCATCCGTGAAAATGGTCTCTTTAAAGGATTGTCTACATTTGGTTAGAATATGGGCATGTTTATGGGGAATTGTCTTAAATCCATCGTGGGTGGCACTGTTCCCTAGGAAGGGAATCCTGAGCAGTTTAAGCGTGAGGAAATTGAGTTGAGAAAGCAAGAAATAGGCACACCTGCATTAATTGCGGGCTATTCTTGATTTTGGGTGTGATGCGACTGTTTCAAATGCCCACCACCTTGATTTCTCTGCTATTATGAACTGTAATCTGGAATCATCAGGTAATAAACTCTCTCCTAAATTGCTTTTGGTTAGTGTACTTTATCATGGAATAGAATCAAGCTAGAACAGAAATTCATGCCAAAGAAGTGGGATTGTTGCAGTGACAAACTTGGTCATGTGGTTTCTATGCATTGTGAGTACTTTGTGGGAGAGTTTGTAACTTTGGGCCACTGAGTGCTGCAGGGAGAGCTTAATGGACATTCCTGAGCTTGGAAGACTGGAACACTGAGAGGAATGTGGACGGCGGAGGCTCATGAGGTTTCAGAGTGGAACAAGGGCTCTGTAAGGCATTGAGCTGGGAGCTGTTTGTGTGATATTTTGGGGCTGAAGGAGCAGCTGTGATTGTCAAGGAGCTCAGCCCACTGAAGTGAAATCTCCTGTGTTTCGCTAGGACAACAGGGAAGTGTTTTCTCAGAGTGAGTGCACAGGAGCTGACACAGCTGTGGTCCAAGAGGGCGGAGCTCTAACTCCAGCTGGTGGTAGAAACTGGCAATAGACGAGACGTCTACGTGGTACTCTTAGGGAGGCACGGGAGATGCCTTGGAGACTGAGACTTGAAGCCATAATTTTCTTTACACACAGGATCTCTTACAGGTGAAAGAAGCCATTTTTCTTTGTTATAACTTATTGTTTCCAGACATAAGCCAGACTTAATTAAAGGGTGCAATTAAAAGCAGTTATGGTTTGTATTTAAAAACCAGCCTGTCTGTCTTTCTTGGCTTAGTATAAGGCAAAGGGGATATTAATGAACACTGGGTTTTCAGAATAAGAAGGAAAGAAATTAACTTTTAGAGCCTCAATTTTTACTGCTCCTTCTCTTAGCTGTCCTTCAAGGTGGCTGACTCATGTTCTCTGAATTAGGTGCCTTTACGTTGCCTGCTCAGGGACAACTTAAAACAAATTCCCACTCCACTCTTTTTTTTCAGAAAGAAAAGTGTTTTTTTTTTTTTTTAACATTAAATAGAATAACTCCAGATCACTATATTTATTTATGATATTGCTTAAACTAAGAGGCTTCCCTCGAGACAATTGTGCCCACCATAAGCAGATTCTGTTGCAAAATTTCTTTAATTCAAAAACATGGAAGTTGTCTATTTTGTGTTGTTATAGCAACATGCCAGAGGCTGTGTATTTTATTTTTTAAAAAAGGGCATTTTAAAGATTTGAGTTGATTGCATTAATAACTGCATAGTTCTGCTGAAGTGTGGATAGATATGCTAAAACAGTCTACAAGAGAGGTAGGCGCTCATGTAAAGCCAGTTTTGCTTAAAACTATTCTCAAGAGCATCATTCTGAGAGAACATTACTTCCGTTATAGGGTGGAGACCCATGGCCTAACGTTCTCCACTAGGGCCACTTGTTAAGGCTCCATTATCCAACACTGCCACACTGGTGAATGAGCTTCCAGCACAGGAGTCTCCAGGGAGCACCCCCACACCAAGTGTAGCAGGCCCCACCTGCCACTCCCTGGAAAGAGAGTCCACTGGATAGAAATCCAGAACTCATCCCAACAAATCTTGACAACTTTGGTTTGGAAGCAGATCAAAGCCACAAAGAGATGTTGCATCATGACTGTCAGGATGGCTGCTGTTACTAACAAAGCAACAGAGAAATGGAGCTCTGGTGCACTGCTACAGGGAATGAGAAACAGGCACTGGTTGTGCCACACACTATGGTGGTTCCTCAGAAAATTAAAAGTTGGATTATCTTATTATCCAGTTATTCCCATATCTCCTGAGTAAATTAAAAGGGAAAGGTTTTTCTGATGCCAACAGAATGTAGGCTCAGTGTGAACACTTCAAGAACAGCAGTTTGTCAGTAATTGAAGGCAGCTTGCAGTGTCGATTGGGTTATTTATAGATTTTAAAGTCCATTTATATCCCATGAAAAGTACAGGTGTAGAGAGAAATAGTTCCTAAGGAGCCTTTAAGGACCAAGGCAAAGAAAATTATAAGCTTGTGACTCACCCATCTGGGTGTAATCGGTGAAGAACAGATGAGCTAGCTGAGAAAATAAACAGAAGCATCCTGTCGTGTTGAGAGATGACCCTGGAGAAGCCATCCTGCAGAGTGAAGAGGTGGGAGGTGGACTGAGCTTCAACCATGACCAAGTCCACAACACTGGCCATGTCCAAACAGAGGGCACCACCCACCAAGTCACAGCAGTCTTCCCTGTGGTCTTCCACTACAAGGCTGCTCTCTTAAAACAAATTTCACCATGGAGAACATCGTCTGTTTCCTTGACTTGGGAGTATCAAAGGCAAGAAGAGTGGAGCTGAGTAAATTCACTCTCGCTGTAAACAGCTGCACCTGGTTGAACACAAAGCACTGCCGATCATTCACTTCAGAGTCAATTCCCAGGAAACTGTCAGGAGCTAATGGAAATAAGAAGTAAACCCAACCGGACAGAGTGGAAAAACGTGCATCTAATGAATCACACAAATAATTCAAATTGTACTAAAAATGATAGGCGCTAAAAACTCAAAAACAATTGATGTTAGAAAATCTATTTTTCTTACAAACTGGGATAGGCACGGTAATATGCAAAATAAAAAACCCAACTCTTGCCTGGTTTTCCAACGTGAAAGCCTCCTCAGAGAACTGTAAATTGTTTTCCAAATTTATGACATCGTTCTTGACAGATGTTCTTGACAGATTAAGATCAATAAGCAATATTTGTGACATTCGGTTTAACCACAGAGTCATCATTTAAAAGGATCTTACTAGAATGCTTGACATCTGACGGAATTTCCTCACGTTTCGAAACTGTTTTTGGAGTGATGGCACTTGGCGTTCATGTGACCTGCTGGCTTCCAAGATGAAGGGAAAGGCTTTCTTTGATAATTACTAGAAGTATAAATGTAAGTTTTAAGTGGCTACCTAAAAATGACTATGATAAAATCAATTCAGGCTATTACTAAGAGACACGGAAAACTGGAACCAATACAGAGGGCTTGAAGGGATAAGACTTCAAAGAATCATCTGCTGAATAGTTTAAAAAAAAGCTATTCCCAAGAGCCTGTGTGGTGCTTTGAATAAGAATGGTTTGCCATGTTCATATATTTAGATGCTTAGGGAGTGGCACCATTTGAAAGGATTAGGAGGTGTGGCCTTGTTGGAGGAAATGTGTCACTGTTGGTGGGCTTTGAGGTTTCAGAAGCCCAAGCCAGGCCCAGTGTCTTTCTCTTCCTGATGCCTGTAGATACGAGTGTGGAACTTTCAGTACTTCTCCAGCACCATGTCTGCCTGCCAACCGTGCTCCCCACCATGAGGATAGTGGACTAAACTTCTGAAACTGTATGCAATCCCCAGTTAAATGCTTTCCTTTATAAGAGTTAACACAGTCATGGTGTCTCTTCACAACAATAAAACACTGACTAAGATAGACTGAAATCAGAAAAGATGATTTTTTTCTTTTCAAAAAAGATCAGGATACAGTAACCGTTTCAATGTGCCATTAATATACCTTGGAGGATGCTCTAAAATCTAAGCAGAAAGTAACTAGATCTACAAAATGTCATCTTGTAGCTATCATAGTTTGGAAACACTTTTAGCATAAAATAGAACCCAAACTTAAAATGACAGTATTGTTGGATTTGGAAAACGACTGAAGAGTTAAATACCCAGTGGGAAATTAACAGTGAGTCTATTTCATTCATGAATTTATAGAACCCTGGGGAAGGTGAGATGGCTCAGTAGGTAAAGGCACCTGCCACTGAACCTAATCATCTAAGTTTGAGTCCCTGAGCCCAGGACAAAAGGAGAGAACCCGCCTCCTAAAATGTATCTGATTTCCTTTATGTGTTCAGCTACTTAAAATTGAAAAGGTAATATATGGAAGTCTAAGCAGAAACCATTAAAAATAAGATGCTTTAATTGCTATCATATTTTAATAATGTATTAATGCCTTATTAAAATCACGCCTTAATTACCAGTGTCTCCATGCAGGAATGCAGTAAGGGGCATTTAGAAATAGCACTGTTATTTCCACTTCTAAATATTCATTTCCTCCCTGATTCTGCCTGACTTCCTGCTGATTTACACAGCTGCCAACCAAAGGATTTTCAATGCCATATGAACATAAGAATATGTTAAGCTAGTCAATCTGTTCTTTAATTTAATTAGATACAAATTCTAACTACAATAGGATGATGAATATAATTTTCCCCTTCTGGAATCTAAAGGGAGCCCTGGCTCAGGGCTATGCAAATAGAAGTTTCTGGCACTCTGCTTTATACTAGTTATGTACTTTGGGGACAACTTGGCCTATATGTGAATGTGTGTGTGTCTTTGGCTAACTGCATACATATAATTTACAGTTTCTCTGCATGCTGGGATCTGCCTGAGAACTCTTGTTATTAGCAGCTGCCTGGAGTTTGGGCTCTGAGTAGATATTATAATTCATATCCCATGCTTTCATACACTTTTTGCCATCTCATTTCAACACTTCTGTAATTATATCACATCCAGAATTTCAGTTCCAACCATTCTATTCTTAAACCATTAATGTCTGGCTTTCCATCTCATGAACCTCATCTGTTCAAGCTTATGCTTAATACACTTGATCATCTATAACAGTCTTCAACTTATTTATGAATTTATCCATTCTTTTACTCCTCCCCACCAGGCAGTTTAAGGTTTCAGAAGTCAAATCATGTTCTCTCTTGTTTCAATCACTTCAAACTCCTACCTTACTTACATCCAGTTCCTTATAATTCTGTGTGTCTAATTCTATGTCTGAGCGAGGCTGGAGAAAAGATGGCTACACAGAGCACACTGTCTCTAGATTGCACCCTGCATCATAGCGCTCAGCTTTGTCCAGAAAACTGATACTTCCTGGGTTAACTGACTTCCCCACTTAACAGGACACAATGTCACAACCGCTTTCCTCTCTGAAATTGTCAACTTCCCTGCACCCTCTTCCACTTTCGAGTCTGATCTCCTGGGTCAACAAGAATCAGAGATATTTTGGGTGCTGAGTAGGTGCTTGTGATGGCCTTTATGGTCAACCTGACTGGATTTAGAGACGTGTGAGGCACACCTTCCTGTGTGTTTGTGTGAGGGCTGGGGGGTCGGGGAGTGTTTCCAGGGAGGATTAGCAGCTGGGCATGACTCATTCTGAGTGTGTGCAGCATGATATCATTGTGAGGGCCTAGGTGGAATGCAATGGAAAGGGGAGAGGGCAGCGAAGTGCTGACCTTCTCTTTCTCTGATTCCTGACCCACCATTGGCTGAACATCTTCCCTACCATGATAGACAAAACCCTCTGCACTCAGGAGCCAGAGCAAATGATCCTTCCCCCAGTTTTATGACTTCGAACAGTTATCGATGGACTGACGGCTTGGGCTCAGAGTTTGCAGTTCTTGTCCTCTGTCGAACTTTAAATTCACATGTATTGCCAGGTGATGGTGGTGCACACCTTAATCTCAGCACTGGGGAGGCAGAGGCAGGCAGATTGCTGTGAGTTCGAGGCCAGCCTGGTCTACAGAGTGAGTTCCAGGACACCCAGAGTTACAACAGAGAAACCCTGTCTCCAAAAAAAAAAAAAAAAAAGAAAGAAAAGAAAATTCACAAATATAACTTAATTCTTCCTGTTATCACTTTGATAGCTTTGTAAAGACATTTCGAACTTTCATTGTTTAAATTAGCTTCTAGCTAATAAGACATTTTAGCATAATCAAGATACAGCATAACGTTTGCATATATTTAGAAAGAAAATCAGTGTGAAAGTCATCCTTGCTTTTGCTTATTTATTTATTTATTTATTTATTTATGCATTTTGTGTGTCATGTGTGTGCCTGTGTGGATGTACGAATCAGGTGCATGAAGTGCCTGCAGAGGTCAGAAGAGGGTGTTGGATCCCCTTGTGTGTATAAGTTACCAATTTGCTAAACAGTTAACCATCATGTGGGAAGCAACCCAGGGTCCTCTGTAGGAGCAGCTAGTGCTCTTAAACTCTGAGCCAGCTCTCCAACCTCCCCTCTGCCCATCCCCCACTTTGCTTACATTTTCTTAATGGCTAATCAGTGAGCATTAACTAGAGCCATTGGTGTTGACCTGTATTATGATCACCTTGGTCTCTTGGCATCATATGTCTGGGAGAACCTCAGCTCTCCACTGCATCTCAGCCCTCGCAGTGGTTCTGCAGCAGTCCTGGACACTCAGATCTATCTTGACTTAGATGAAATGTCACATCATGTGGTATATTGTCTGGTTTTTGTTTCGTTTTGCTTTTGTCTTTGGCAGCTTGTGTAATGCTGTTTAGAAGGGCTGGTGGACTTTCCCTTCAGGGAAAACTTTGACAGATAACAAAGGTGTCACCGGAGAGTAAAGCGAGTGCTGTGTCCTTCTCCTTCCTGGGACTAGCTCAGAGGTAGGTCCACACTGCTCAGCTCTGAGCTAAGTGCTGGCAGTAGATGCTTTCTGCAGTGGACAACTGTGTCTTCTGCCCCTCATTACGACTAGGGGTAGTGCTGGTGTGGTTCTCAGTCCCACTTCACCCTCTTTCCTCTTTTCCTGGGAGTATCACTTCCCTAAGAAGATAGTTTCCGATATGTTTACATATTGCATAGTTAAAATTTGAATCAGTGCAGTGGGTGGAGATTAAATATCTCCATTTATGAATGGAGAGGTCAAGTCTCAAGGGCACTGTGATTTGCTAAAGGTAAAACAAAAGCAAAACAGTGTTTGGCAAATGTGGCTGCTGTCTCTTGTTCTTAGAGGGAAAACAAAACAAACAAATACAAACAATTCCACTACAGAGTAGTTATATCTAACATATATAAATCCTTTAATTAACATTGATATTCTAGAAAAAACTACAGGAGAAGCTGGAGAGAAGGCTCGGCAGTCAAGGGTACCTGATGTTCTTCCAGAGGATCCCAGTTCAGTTCTCAGCGTCCAGGTCACATGGGTTGGCTCACAACTCCCTCTAATGCCGACTCCAGGGGTATCTGATGTCTCTGGGCTCTGTGGACACCTGCATGCATACACATGTGTACCTAATTTAAAATAATAAAAAATAAATTTTTTAAAGAGAGAACGGCCCTTCAATATAGCTATTAAAAAAAAAAAGAGCAAAATAAGAATAAGACAAAGATCAGAGAAGCAGACTTCTTGTTGAGGACCATGCAAGCCAGAAAGTAACTGAACCGTATTTAACCAGCAGAAAATGAAAATAGATCTACTAACCTCCGCATTTGACCCAACAAAAACATCCTTGAAGGTAACCAAAGACTATATAAGCCAAAAAGGTGTCAGTAGACACAGACAAGAAATGGGACTAAGATAAAGGCTCAGGTGTAACTTTTCCTTGTCAGGACTGTCCACAGTGGTTACAGAGCTACCAGCAAGCCTTGCTCTTATGATGCCTGAGATCCCAGCTCAGGTGACTTCTAGCTGGAAGATGCCAAGGCACACAATTCCAACACCCCATCAGCTGAAACGCATGAACACCTGAAGGAACGAGGGGAGCACTAACAACCTTTTAAAATGTTAACAGACATTTCTAAAAATTGGCCTTTTGAGTGATTCAGTTAAGAAATTTTTAGAAGCCAATTATAAAGAGAAAATGAAATCCTATGGAGAGGACTTTGATCCGGAACATTTGAATGACTCTTTAAACTCTACAAGAAGAGTAACTACCCAGTGTAAAAGTATTTTGAACAGAAAAAAAAAAATTAAAACAACATAGGTGAACAAAATATGTATATGATCACTGTTACCAAGAAAAGTAAACCCACAAATGGGATGCCCCCCACACCCAGTAGAAATGTTTTTGTGGGTGAAGATGTCATCCAAGACTTACCACAGTGTGTTTTATAAACACGGGGTTTGTTGAGCACCATAAAGTTGTTAACAAAAGTTCAGTGCTATTCTGTGACCGAATGGATAGAAATCAAGAATAAGCAGGAATGTTTCAATATCATGAAGTATATTTTTATAGTTAACAGAATACTATAAAGAGAAATTATCTCCAGTTGCTGGAAAGTCAGTAAAATACAATGCTGAGTTTCAATTGTAAGTGCTCGTGTTCAAAAGCATAGATCGAACCTAGCCCTGCTCTGTAAATACAATCCCACCACCTATACACACAGACACACAGTCACACTGCACCAGGATGGGAAGGAGTCAGCGCTAAGCCTGGTGGATAAAATGAATGCTAGAAACATTCCTGCTCATGTGAAAATAAGACAAAGATACTGTTATCAGCTGTATAGTTTCAACATTTCTTTAGAATTATTACCCTGGGGAATGAAATAGGATGTGAGGAATAAGGCAACTAATTGATTAATTTTAAATTCAGTGGAGATCAATATTAACAGAACTGAAATAAGGAAAAAAGACCACAGTTCAGAGCACTGTCAGTTGCTACTCTTTGTGTTGCAAAATGACCAACCGTTATTCTGTAGGTGTGATTCCTCTCTCATAGAATAGTAAAGGAGATTTTTAACAGTAGATATCGTAACACCTGTATCATCTTTCAAAATTCTGTGCATTTCATAGGCGAGGTAAGCTCTTGGGGTTGACTGCACCGTGTCCTGTCTCCCGTGAGGCTGTCTCGCCGTCATCTGTGTTAGAGAGATGGGCGAGTGCTACCACAGACTGTTGCACAAGACTCCTCACTTCATAAGGTGACTTGGATTTTAATAGAAGCACTACTCTAAACCAACCATAAAACAAGTCCTCCTGGGATCTAACAGAAGACAAGACAGACTTCAGCGCAGAGTTTGAAAGAGAGAAAGTGCAGAGAGCCATTCTTTATGGATTTCAAATGATGACCCCACTTTGCTGCCTGAGGGTGGCTACTCCATCCTTCGCACTGATGTGTTGGAAAGGAACAGCTCATTTAAAGATAATTGTGTTTTAGTAGAGGAGCCTTTTTAAAGAGATCATGTTGCTTCCCATTAGTTGAAACAACATAAAACAAAATCCACATGTCCTAATTCTTATTTCCTTAAATATCCATAATCATGAATCTTAGTTATGTGTTTGTATAGCACAGGGAAAGTTAGAATTTTAGCAACATCAGAAAGTTTTTTAGCTATGTAGAGATAGTGAGTGAACATTTACCATCGAAGAACAAAAGGTATCTTGATCTGCAGTCTCTCATGATCAACTGTGTTTCCTTTAGCTCATGGAGCAATTTAAAAACTAACGGACATACCTTTGAAATTTGACACTTTTCACGGTTGTTCAGTATGAGAGGTATAGAAAAGAACTGTGTGGTGTCAGATCATCTTAGGTTGAGAAAATCACTGACTGGTTGAGCACAAACGATAGAAAAAGCATTTAAATTGGTTATAGGTATTGATTTGGAAGATCTCTTGAGAGAATTTAGTGTCTAATAAACACCAGAAGTCAGGGCTGGAGCGATGGCTCCGTGCTTAAGACCCTTGCAGAGTTTCTAGGTTCAGGACCCACTACACACCTAAATTGTCTCAAAAGCATCTATAACTTCAGTTCTAGAGAACCCAACGGCCTCTTCCGGCTCCTGTAAACACCTGCATGAATGTGGTGGGTAGGTATGTACACACACACACTCACACACACACAACACACACACACACACACACACACACACACACGCACGCACACACCAGAATACAGTCTGGAAGAAAGCACAATCTGATTTGATGAAAAAAGTTTAATAGGGACTAGGAAGCTCGACTGGAGTTAATATAAGGAAAATGAGCCAGACTGATTGCCTGGAAATCAGTTCTGGACATGGAGATGTTAATCCCAGCAGGGTGGGAACGACACTCACTGCGCTCCACTGGAGACAACAGCAGAGCAAGCACTCCTCATATAAAACTTGAGAATATCCGTGGCCCTTTCTGGGAACAACAAATATCCAAATGTCGCATCTATTTTGTATTTAAACTGTTTGTGGAGAATCATGGGGAAACAGAAAATACTCGAGACAGCTGATACAATGTGGAGTAGGATGTAGAGCTCATCTTTTCTTATCTGTGAGTTTAGTGTTCAGCGGCAGGAGTCGGAACAGCGAATGACAGTAAGAGAGGCCTGCAGATCAATGGAGGACAAAGGCTCAGAGCGTCCCACTGTGCAGCCCACCTGACTCGGTAAAAGCCACCAGAATGATTCAATAGCTGAAAGAATGGTCTTTTCACTAAGTAGTTTAGAAACAGACCAAGGAAAGAAGCTGGTCTTCCGTGCCACAAACACAAATTAACTCGAAATGGGTTAGACACATAAATATAGAAGCTAAAATTATGAAGTACAAAATTAAAATAGAGTAGTAAATGTGTGTAGTAGTAAAATAGACTAGATAAAATACTCCTAGTTATTAAACCAAAAGAAGAAAACCAAAAAAAGTAACAGATACTTTTGGTTTCAGAATACTGAAGGATTGTGATGGATAAAAATATACTGTCCAGAAATATAAACATCAACGGACAGGTTGATGGATGTTAAAGATGGCAAATTGGGTATCAGACTTGTACTTAGACTTGAATCTAGGATACAGAAAGAACTCTTACAACTCTGTAATGAAACAAGTCAACTGCAAGTCGGTCAAAAGCTAAGAACAGGTATTTCTCCAAAGAAACAGCCAAAAAGCTCAGGAAGGAACGCCCCAAATTATCAGTCAACATAGAATGTACTCAAAATAGTGCACAAAGCTCCTTACTTGGAGAAGTCGTCGTATAAATATTGACAACAGGGAGTGTTGGCAGTGAACGAGTAAACTAGAACTCTGGTAAATTGTTCACGTGGATCCAGCATGTGTTAGCCGCACTGGAAAGCAACCTGGCACAATTAAAGAGTTCAGTAGAGCCATCCCATGACCCAACAGTCCTTCTGCTGTGTAATACATGCGGGATAAAGTATCACCTAAGTGAAAAGAGGTTATCGAGAGAAGACCCCATGCTGCACGTGCAGTCTGACCCACGTGAAATGGTCACAACAGGCAGACCTGTATAGAAAGACGCTAATGGCTACGGATGACTGCAGGTTCGAGGGCCAGTGGGAACGGCAGCGGTGAGTTGGACTTTCTGCAGTTGTTTGTTCGAAGGATCTGACAAAAGTGTTCCAAAATTGACTGTACTGACGGGCTGTATAATTGTGTGAATCCACTAGAACCCACTGAACTGGATACTTAAAATGTGTAAATTGCATGGTATAAGAATGACGTCTCAACAAAGCTGCTGAGAACACTTTAAGGGGAGTTGACTGCAAATCCTTTATGATGATCTCTTTGTAGTTCAAAGGAGAAAATGGATGATTTTGAGATTAAGCCTTGTTTTCAAGCGTAAAACATTCAAGGCCTTTAGAATATTTGATGCTCTCTTCTATGGGGGGAAAGTGAGTGGGTGGGGGTGGGGAGAGTATATAAGAGGAAGACAGGAAAGATGAAGGAGCTGGGAGGAATGGAGGGAGGGTAGAAGGGATGTTGATATGTATTATACAAGAGAAGATAGATAGATAGATAAATAAATAAATAAATAAATAAATAAATAAATAAATAAATAAATACAAAAGTCAAATAAACACATAAGTGATCAATACATCCACCCTGACAAACACTTTCTATCTCACGGAATTTTCAAATATATAGAGGGTAACGTAAGATGAGACTTGGATGGTCTTGACTTTGACTTTGGTAACAACTTTTTGAACACAGCAGCAAAGCCACAATTGATGAAAGACAGAAAGGTGTGATAAACTGAACAATGTTAAAATTAAAAATGTCTGCTCTCTGAAGGACTCTTGCAGGAAGCTGAAAAGATGTGCCACAGAATAGAAGAAGATATTAGCAACAGATACTCTCTTTTCCAAAATGTGCGAACAAACTCAAAACTCAACAAGAGGATCATAAACAATGCAATTAATTCTTGGGAAAAAGACTTCAATAAACTTCGCATCATAAAAGACATAAAGATGGAAAAAAAAATAGCCTAAGAGAGCATACTCCTCTGGTGTGGAGCTCTGCAGTGGCAGTAGAATGCCAGTAAGACAGTACTTATTGCCTGCTAGGACTACCCAAATCAGGAATGTTGACAGAAGATTCTGGTGAAAGTGTGCAGAATTTCTGGTAGCGGGAAGATAGAGTGAGAACACCCATGTTAGAAGACACCTGGAAAACTACATACCCTGTTACTTTTATGTTCCAACAACTGTATACTTTGGCATTTACTCAAGAGAGTGAAAATATTGGTTTAATCATAAACAAATGAGAAACTGTGATGGTCCCTGTAAACATCACGTCCGCTGGGAAACAGTCCCGGTGAGGTAAGAATGAATCTCGAGTTCAGTTCGACTAGTGAGTAGGCGCCTGGCCAACGCTTCTGGAGTCTGGCACCAAGCGGTTTATTTTTTATATATTTCAACACAGTAAAACTTTGGTAAAAAGTTTCATCGTAACAATGATCGCAGCAAAGCTTTAGGCGTGGCTACATCAAAACTCCTCTGCAAAGTACAACTCTTTACCAAAACACCTATGACCTTTCCCACAAGAATGAGTTCTATTGACAGAGAAACAGTGCTCAGGATAAGGGCCTAGGGAGGGAGGGTTTGTAACAAGCAGAATAGCAAACTCTTACAAAAGGTACATAAGACCTTTTTCATGAGAATGGGTTCTATTGGCTGGGAGACAATGCTCAGAAATCTAGGGGAGTTAATGAGAGCTGGCTTTTAAGAATAGCAAAGATCACCAGGTATTAGCCCATTCCCCACCTTCTGGATGTAAAACAGGTGTCGATTTCTTCTGTTGAAGAAAAAAAAAAAACTGTATGTTTAACAATTCTGATTTTTCCAGTGCTTATCTGGGAGCTTGGGCCTTCTACAAGAAATTTCTAGACTTCCCTGTAATTGTTCATTTTAACTTTATCTTTTTCTACTACACATCATTTTTCATGGCCCATAGTTTGTAATTTTGAGGGCTCCCACTGACAGGCAAAAAAGAGAAAGAAATTTGGCAACTTCATACCAATAATCAGAAACTGAAGTAGAATGAATATGCACTTGAGTTCACAGCCCCGCTCCTCTCTCCCCTGCTGCCTTGCTTTTCTGAGCCCTGTGTTTGAGCACAAGCTTAGGTTCTTGTAAATCACTCCAGTTGCCATGTTTAATGACCCTAAGAAAGAATGGGTTTGGAACAAAACCCTTGCAAATACAGTTCGGAACAGAAGCCTGTGTAAATCCACAGAAAGCCTGAGGCACTTCAATTAGGAGTTATAAGTCTCAGTATTTTCTTTTTCCTTTTTCCATCAAAAGGTGCACTGCATATCTAACAGCCAGTAGTGCTTAAGTCATTCATCCGCACAGCCTCTCCCTGTCAGCTGCAGTGAATAGGGAGACTGTAAAGATATTCTCACTTATTTTAGCTGTTTATATCTGATACTCCAAAAAATATAAAAAGTAACCCATTTGCTAATCCTTATCACAAAATTTTTCAAAATAAGAACTCAATGTTTAGCACTGAATAATTAATATCTTATCCACAATATTTTACACACTGTGAATATTTTTATTTAGAAAAATAGAACAGTAAGGAGGAAGACAACATCTTACAGTCCTTTTCTGTGGCCTTGTGTCCTGGAGGGGGTAACTTGGATGTTCTGGTGTTTGTTCTTTCAAAGGGCTTTCCCATTTTGAAATTTTAGTCAATTGTATTTTAAAACATACTTTGAATTGGCATGAAATTCAAAATGGCTGTGTCAGCTCACTGGTGAGAATTAAACTT